>ML778856.1:1543202-1554398 GCA_009831015.1 Picea engelmannii | reverse complement strand
TTAGCATCATACTTCAAGAGAAGTGATCTCAACACTTTTTGTACAACCAACGATTCATCGAGCTCTTCACCTAATCCTCTGATAGCATTAACAACTTCATCAACTCTAAGAATATAGGTTGCAATATCTTCCTTTTCATTCATATTCAAATTTTAAAATTCCACTCTATGTCGTTGAAGCATGACCTGCTTAACTTTTGGATCACCTGTGTAGATACTCTTGAGTTTGTCCCATACCTCTTTAGCAGTGCTGCAGCCCATCAATTTGCTAGCAATGGTTGGTGCCAATGCTTCTAGAATAACATGTCTAGCTTTTGAATTACAACTCATAAGCTTCTTCTCATTTGGATTGGTTGGAGCATTATTTGGGATTACATAGCCATTTAAAACTGAGTACCAAATGTCTACTCCCAAAGCCATTAGGTAAGTTTTGACTCTATCACTCCAGTATGCATGATTTCTTCCATCAAATTTTTGAATCCCATTTGAAATGCGCTCATGGTTATCCATCTCCACTCAGGATTTTCCTCCCAGTGGTTAAATTGTTCTGAAGGCAACTTTCTCTGATACCAATTGTTGATATTGAGAGGGGGGTGAATCAGTATCAAGTACAATTTAAAACCTTTTTCAAATTATACTTAAACCATTCAACTATATCCAATGATAAATTAACAATGGTATAAGAGTTACACCAATACACCATAATACACCATGCAAAATATGTGAGAAATAATCAATAGTTATTGTTCAAGGGAAGTAATGAGTTTTAAAGGTAGCTACAACTTCCAAATGTAAAGGGAGGGATAAACCTCCAAGAGAAATATACATTACTCCAATATCAAGAGAGGATTTAGCTCTCCATCCTTGCCCCTTCCTTCCACCCAAAAACAAGTTATAGAGAGAATGGTAGGCTTTGTTCAATTCTGATTTATTTAGGAGACCGAACTTGCATAGAATGCCCCACGCTCAATATTTAACATCAGATTCTGAAACTAGCACACAAGAAACTACATTCCTTTCTCTTTCCAATGAAATTTGTAACACTTCATTTGGATTCTCTATGAATAAGTTATGATTGTTTTACCCGGAACACCTATTTATTGACTAGCTTCAGGATTGGTCAAAAACCCTATCTTTCTCAGAGTGTATCTCCATAATTATAGAAAATCAAGAGCTGAAATTTTTACCACAGGTACCTTGATATGTATTCTCAATACCATAGAAATTTCTCCATATGAATCATTCTAGAAAAAAAGTTATAGAAAAAATGGTAAGATGACCTGAAAATAACATACCTTAGAACACATCACCAAAACACTTCATCCTCCCTTGAAATTCGACATTCTTTACTTCTGATTTCCTCTGAAATTCGAATTGTGTATAAAATGAATGTATAATGATATTTATTTATACCATTTATGTCACATCCTTTTAACATTAGGGCCGACCTGACAATTTCTTATTTTGTAATTCTTTTCTTTAATTATCTTTAGGGCCTACATTTACTTCCTTCTTAATTTCACTTTGTCATCTTCAAAAATTCATTTCTCCCCAACCATGAGGATCCACGTGATGTGCCACATACCACCGGAAACAACATGATGTATACTATCCATCCATGGGTCTTGTATCTACATGTGCATTTCCTTCATCAATCTTGCAGTCCAAAACCCATGACTAGGGTTGACATCAATGACAACAACCAATCTTCCAATAGTCTTGGGCACTTTTCCAGTGGCAGATGTTGGTCGGAAATATTGTCCTTTAATTCCATTGTATTACTTTCCCAACTATTTAATTTGTCAATCCAAGGTTCGTAGGCTTGCGAAGCACACACACTATATGTGCAGGACTGAAGTAGAAGTATTCTAATCTAAATTGCTGAAATGGAATTAATCTAGGAAGCATTGAAATACTATCTAGGAAACTAGGAAATTAATCTAGGAAAACAATACAACATGTGAAGAGTCGAATGACAAAAGACATATGTGAGCTCACACAATAATTATATCTCAAATTACATTACAAGAATCAAATGAAAAATCATGAAAGTGTTGGTTGTGGAGCCTGATTATCTTCCTGATTCAGATGTCCTTGCTTTCAGCCGTGTTTATACCCCATGAAGTATTTACACCCCAGAAGTATGTACACTTTTCCACGTGGGGGAGTGCAGAGGGGGGGTACCCCCTCTGCGGGGTCCGGGGGGCCTATCCCCTCGGCTAGGGGGTCTGGGGGCAAGCGGGCCCCCAGCGGGGGTTCGAGGGCGAAGCCCCCGAAGCAAAAATTGCCTTGTAAAAGTATATTGTAATTTCATTGTAAATCTGGACCGTTCATTATAAGGTCGCAGATCTAACGGTAGAGATTATGTTAGGGTTTTTTGCCCTAAAAGGCAACCCTCTTCTATGAGGGAAATGTATTACGGCTATGGATGAGGGTAAATATTGTATTCTGAGAGAGGAGACTATGAGAGAAAGAAGAGGAAGTTACAACGGGTTTTGCTGTAGGTTGTATCCCTTCATTTTGCTGGATAATAATAAAGGAAGGACCTGGAAATTTCTCTGGTGGACGTAGCCCACACTGGGTTAACCACGTAAATCTGTGTCTCTCTTGTATTGTGTGTCTTCTGTGTTTTGTTTCTGCATTTGTTTTATTTTATTGCTCCGCGATCCTGTTTTTCTAACAGAAAACATGACAAATGAAAGAATAAAGTAAAAGCTAAGAATCCCCTTCTAATACTTCAAGCTAATCTCAGTCTAATTTCTCATCTCTAACTTTCCCAAAATGAAGAGAGAACACTCTCTTTTATACATGAGAATCTTGAAGATAAGATAAGAGTCTCATAATTACAGATCCACTATTCTCTCAACCACTTTCCTATTATTACAAGATATGATCCCTTCAAATCCTCTACACATCTCTCACAAATCTTGGATAATATATGCCATAAAAATATCCATGATCTTCTCCTTTGAATATGATTGAATGATTGTCCCAAATATTGTTCAAATCTTCAAAGCTTGAAGATGAAATTCGAATTTGAGGCTAGGTGTCAATATTTGACTTTGTTGAAATATCCAAATATACCTGTACACATCATAAAACTTATCCAACCTTGAGATATAATGAAAATATGTTAATTTCTAATATTTAATCACAAATTCACTTATAATACTAAAATGAATAAAGTGGAAAACAATAATGTGAAACCCAAATGTATTTATGAAAATGGTATAATAAAAGGTTAATGTGATGATGGAATGTAATGAATAATGAAGGAAAAGGTGGATGAAAATACAACATTTCTGAGGCCCAACATCCCCCCCAACTGAACTTGTTGCATGTCCTCATGAAACCATGCATGGATATTCTTAAGAACTTTTGGCATTTAAACTATGGCTTTGATTGATGATGTCTTTTTAATAAGGAATATTTCTAGGGTGTAAAATACAGGAGTAGAAACATGTAAAATACATGTGTAACAACATGTAATACATGTGTAACAACATGTGAAATATGTGTAACAACATGTGAAATTTTCTTATGGTTGGTTCTTGTGTGACAACCATGAATACAAAGAATGTTGGTTCTTGTGTTAACAACATTAATTTCACTTATTGATTTTCTTGCTACAATAATTTAGCTGTGTACTCGTTGGAAATAATAAGCTATCAATGTGCATAAGAGAGCATCACTAAGTATAAGAAATCCTTTTCTCTATATTTTATGAATCATGCCAATATGTATGTCAATGCATATGAAGCAAAGTGCAACAGGGGATCGTTGGAAAATAAAATTTGGTAAACAGTAAATGAGATGAAAAATTGAATGATAATAGTGGGAAAAATGGAATACTGGTAGTGAATAGGTAGTGAATATATTCCCTCCCCCACACCCCCCAACTGAATCGGTTGCATTCCCTCATGCAACTTAGTGTAGGTTATGGAAGGAAAGAGAGCATGGCGAGGAAATTTTCCAAAATATTCAAGTCAACATATAAGGAATTGTGTGATTAAATCTTAGAAAACAACATACCTCCACTCACCCAACAAGTAGATGAACTATGCAATAGAAATGTAGTTGTTGCGGCTACTGGATCAGGAAAATGTGACTGGTTTTCTAGATGCAACTTCTATAACTGTTGGAGAAAAGAATATGTGACTGTGACTATTGGAAGATGGAAGGTGTCACTGCTGCAAGATCATGAAATTGTAACTGCGACTGTAGTTGCACTGCTCTACTGTAACTATTGTAACTGCAACTATTGTAACTATTGAATCCGAGAATGCGAAGTGGAGGGATCTGAACTGTTACTGATGAATCATGGAAAAGAGGAAGTATGAAAGTGGATGGTAGTACTCTCATATAGCTGAATTCATGTTGTTGTTACTGCTAAGGGAGCCAAAAAAAAGTATATAGTCTTCACCTGCTACAAACCCGATGGTACAATTCTAATCATGCGAAAGGATGTGTCGATGTCAAGCAAGAAGAGAAATCATTAGATTACCGACCATTGATGAATGTCGTTAACCAATGCTAGGCAACTCACCATTGATGTCAATGAGAGCCAAGGTACCCGAGTACATCTTGCGAAGTATGAATGGATGTGTTGAGGTCAAGCCACTTGCAAGATCTAATGATCAAAGGACATTGATGTATTCCCATGATCGTCAGCGAGAGAACTTTCCATTAAGGCATGGAAGCCTCTAGGTACTCAAAATGGACTCTAGTCTATTTCCCAGATAATGTGATGAGGTCAATGGGGCAAGACTATTGAAAGGTGGGCCTTAAGGAATCCCACATCAGTCAACGTGAGTTTTTATAAAAATATCAGTAGCAACAATGTGTATGGCAAGGCAATGTAATCATGGAAAGGGAGTTTGTTTTATTCAGAAGGAAAACTGGAAAGGCAAAAATGAATTGAAAAAGATAAAGGAAATGATGTATGCAACTCAGAAAGATAGGGATGCGTGAAGTCATGATGGATAAGGCAATGGAAGATGGCTTCAACACAGGGATGATCAATGTACTGACAATGAGTAATTTAGGTAAGCATATCATGCCACAAAATAGTTTATGAATAGGTGTAGTAGCAACATGTTACAAATATAGGAGTAACAACATGTAAAATACATGTGTAAAAACATGTAATACATGTGTAACAACATCGTCATGAAATGTATAATGAAGATCAACTCCTTCAAACTATTTATCAAAGCATGTTTTTCTAAAAAATGTTGTTATTCATGAAAAATCTCTTCAGTAGCAAAATGATATCGTCTCTAGACCTGAAAAATATCAGTACAAATCCTACAACAAAATTGTGACATTTGTGAAGAATATATCATGCAAAACAAAAATAAGTATGAATGCAAGAAAATCAAAGAAATAAATCGTGTTTTTATACCTGTTGCCCTTGCATACTTATTTTTCTTCAATTGTTGCAAGAGTGACTCAAATGCAAGGTGAAAGAAATTTAAATTAACAGATCTCAAAAATTCTCATCAAGTACTACAACATTGTCTTCCCCACAAAACAATGCATCAGATTTACACAAGTATGAAACAATGTTTACACATTTTTTGAATTGTTGGTAACCTAAGCATATTTTTCCACACACATGACAAGATCACCCCAATTATGGTTCAGTTTTGTAATAACATCAAGAGAAGTAAACATGGGTCCATTTGAGAGATTTTACCCCAACACTATAAATGGGTATGTGTGGACACCGAGGCACTGTGTTTTAGGAACATCCTACTGGAATAAGATATGAAGATACCTAAGCTTCACACCCTGTACTTGACATAATTGATCTAGAAACAAGTAAAGTTTGCAATCAAGAATATTCAGATTACAAGTCATATTTTAGGGATAACAATGATAAATTGAGACAACAACACACCATTATACCATATCATCATGCAGAAGAATGATATCACCACCCATGGAAAGAACATGTTTATATGGAGATGAAATACTCGATTAGTGAGAAGGCCAAAGGTAGAAGCATTCATGTACAAGACAAGTCCTGGTGTTATTGACGTGTTCTTGGATAAGTAAGTGCAAAGATCTCTCCCAACTTTGTGAAGATATGGTGATTCATAGGGGAGAAAGTAAATGGAGGTAGAGTAGTGGTGATGGATGGTATATTACTGGAAGCAGTTGATCATAAATCGCCTGAGGTGGAGGTGGAAAAATCTGGAGGATACAAGTGCCCAAGAACACCAGGATAGAATCACTCGACTCTTGGATTGATTCTCGGCATTTTTGTGTAACAACACAGATTGAACCCTAATTATGCACACCTGTAAATATGATTCCTACGACCCTCAAATTTCAAAGATCCTAAACTTGATGTCCTACTATGTGGAGCAAGGGGAATGTTTTGGTTGTCAATCTAAAACAATGGCCTCGCTCACAACGATTCCCATTCTCATTTTTATTTGCAAGGTTTTAGATAGCTGGATTGGTAAAATAGGATAATGTTTACTCGATTAAGCAACCAAAAGGCTCACAAAAAGTGGGATTGAGTATTCAACTGTCTTCCATAGTAGAGCCCAAAAATATTTGATCGCCAAAATTGTGGCTCTCTTCACCCGCTCATTTAAAAATTGGTTTTTCATGACAGGTCAAAGATAAAATCTGAGCGAAAATTGGGGATCCTAATTATACTCAATATTCAATAACCCAAATAGTCTATTGATAGTCGATTCTTGATATCAGAAACTAACAGCCTGTTCATCGAATGTACGCCTAAGAATACAAAGTCGATGCATTGTGGATTTTTCCAAAGAATTGAAATGCCTTTAAGCTCTAAGTGGCAACATTTTAGTGGAATTTCATAGAATTTGTTTCTTTAATTGAGCTTAGGAGTTCCATTATAAACGGATTTGCAATCAGGTTATTTTGATCCAATTAGAAGGATGGAGACAAATTATGGTGATCAAAATGAACCTATGGTTTCATATTTTATTGTTTTTGTAGGTTCAATTTGTAGGTTTTACTCCAAATTAAAAAGGAGAATGCTAGTCTTGGCAGCTGAGGTGATTACATTGGTGGATTTGGCATGAGCAGGTGCAGGTTTCAGATGAAGGCGAGATATGGCATCAAAACTAGAAATGGACCAGACTGGAAGTTAAAAATGAGAAGAGCACAGGCATGACATTGTTCAATCACTGTTACAACAAAAACGTCATTGTTTCAGCAAGTAAAATTTCTCTTAACAACATGTAAAATTTCGTTGTATCATCATGTTGTAACATCATGTAAAATTTTCGCTGTATCAACATGTAAAAATTTCTCTATAACAACATGTAAAAAATCGAATTTGTTTTATTCGTCTAATTTTTTTTTTATTGTGTTTATTTGCAAGTCAAAGGATGGACGCAAAAACATTCATTCCTGAAATCAAAATCATCCCTATTTTCTAATCCTGCGATTGCACAAAGCGCGGAGGAGAGCATACTTATTCTAGGTAAAAGCAAAATATGATAATGAAAACAAAAACTAAAAATGAAAGCCTACATACTCTATGCTAATTACATATTAGAAATCAGTTATGTGTAGTCAAATAACTAATGGAGCCAAGCACACAACAATAACAACAATATGTTCAGTGGCAATTTTTCGAATGAAAAATAGAATTTTACAAGAATGAATGAATCTAGTTGCTGTAATTGTAAATTAAAAAAAATGAAAAAAAATTAAAAGAATCTAACCTAGTATTCGCTTGAAACCATCGTTCGATATAGATTTCATAGGTGTCATTTACCTCGCTCAAATCATGCTGGAGCTCCTCACTGTCCTCCTCAAGTTCCTCAGATGTTGATTCCTCGTTCGTTTCTGGAGGAGTATTTAAGCTCTGGGCTGCTGTCAATATCTCCTCTTCCTGAGAAGAAGAAATCCCAACTTTCGCAAGAATTTGAGTGAGTTGTTCCAAGATGACACTCATAGTTAAATCATATTGCAAAATGGGTTCTTACAGCACCCAAATCAAAATAAAAAAACTAAAAATCACACTTGCTAAAACACTTGAAAAGATAAGATAAGAGTCTCATTATTACAGATCCACTATTCTCTCAACCACTTTCCTATTATTACAAGATATGATCTCTTCAAATCCTCCACACATCTCTCACAAATATTGGATAAGATATGCCATCAAAATCTCCACGATCGTCTCCTTTGAATATGATTGAATGATTGTCCCAAATATTCTTCAAATCTTCAAAGCTTGAAGATGAAATTCGAATTTGAGGCTAGGTGGTAATATTTGACTTTGTTGAAATCTTCAAATATACCTGTACACATCATAAAACTCATCCAACCTTCAGATATGATGAAAATATGTTAATTTCTAATATTTAATCACAAATTCACTTATAATACTAAAATGAATAAAGTGAAAAATAATAATGTGAAATCCAAATGTATTTATGAAAATGGTATAATAAAAGGTTAATGGGACAATGGAATGTAATGAATAATGAAGGAAAAGGTGGATGAACATACAAAATTTCAGAGGCCCAACAACAGAGAAATATCGCTAACACAACCAGTGCTGTTTATTTTCAATGCATGTGTAGAGAATTCATGTCGCTTATTATTGTGAAGTTTCAAATATGTTATTAAAAAATATTCGTCCAACCTCAAAAGTGGTGAAGTAAGAAGGATTTTGACTAGAAACATTTCCAAGAAAAATAGATCGTAGACTTGGAATTACCCTGAAACCAAGAGAAGAATGTCAGTCTGCTAAACTATGATTTAAACATATATCGGTTACGACATCGAGCAATTTATATGATCTAAAAATGAAGAAGACTTGAAATACTTGAAAATTATTGCAAGTGAATGTTATGTGTTTAAAGAAAATGGATAAGTTTGCAACACATAGATTAAAGGATTATTTATGCAAATTACACATAGACAGCAGCATAATCAATGAACATAAACACATAAGCACAACAATTGATAAAGGAGTTCACCCCTCTCTTGGGCTACATCTCCTGGTCCAACTTCCAATGGATCATTATTATTAATTGCTCAAAAAGTGCTCAAAAACATGTTTTACAATGCTCAAACTGACAAACCGACTGCTCCAATGGCTTCAGAGCGTCCTAAAACCCCTGTCTGGGCTCTTTCGGCACCTTAATCGGTCGAAACATGAAGAAGTTAGGCCTCCTAGAAGTCTCCCTCTTCAAGTTTGTTGTCTCTGCATCTACAAAATGCACCCTTGTTGTTTGAACCTGGCTCACACACAATTTAAAGCGTGAAAACCCAGCACCAGGTGCAATCGCGCCAACGGTGCAAACCATAGGATGGTTAAGGGCGCGCCAACCCCTAACCGCCTAACACTTGGGTGTATGGGTCATGTGATCACGCGCATTTGGAAAAAGTGGTTAAACAGTTTTAAAACTACCCGTGCTCCTTTCCATAGAGCCAAGGGTCATGTGGCGCATACAATAGAACCATGGCTATGGGTTAAAACCCCCACGCCAACGGTTATAACTGCACACATATATATTATATTACGGTCACATACTTTGCAATAAAACCATGGGCTATGTAATATGAACCCCACGCATTTCCAACTGTCGATTATACCATATGGTATGGTCACATGTGATATCAAATGACCGCGGGTCGGGGCTAGCCCCGACCTGTTCCCCCCTCCATTCATTACATAGTGCGAATTCAAATACATTTAAGCACACTTATATAACAAGGAATAAAGAGCGGTGTAATGGTCGGGCGGATATTTGTAAAGGCTTATGCGGTGGGGAGGTCCGGGGGTCGAACCCCACGGTCCCCAAAATTTTTACATAACAACTCATGAGCCAATTCCGGGGTGCCACGTGGCAGCCCATGATTGGGCCACGTGGCAGCCAATCATTGACCAACAAAACTGCCACGTGTCAACACCTGATTCGACCATGCCAACCAACTAGATTCTTCCATGTCACTTTTGTATGGTCTGTACGGCCCTGCCACGTCAGCCTGTACGGACTGTATGGACTATCCAGTCAGCATCAAAATTTTTGCCTGTTTGACTTGACGAACAGATCGCCATATCTCTCGCTCCCGATGTCCGTTTGAGACGAAATGAGTTGCGTTGGGTTCACAACGATGAGGGATACGCTCTCATTTGGTTTGAAGCGATTCTAAACAATTTGAATTTTTGAGCAAAATTTGATCCCCTGATCACACCTCTCCATTGGGAAGCTTTTGGACCTCCAAAAGACTATTTTCAGTCTGTACGAAGATGAGGGTAAAGTTCCCTCACCCTTCCAACCTCAATCCACTTGGCCTTTCTTGGATTTGTCCCTTTAATACCAACTCGAAGATACTCCATATTTCCTCGTTTCAAAGTTCACATCCTCCTGTCAAGGATGGTGTCTTCCTGTAGTTCTGTTAGATACTCTGGAGAAAAATCATCTATGGAAGGAATCTGAACATTCATTCCTTGATTATCAATCAATGGAGGCTCATACAACTTCAAATTCTCAACATTAACAACTGCATACATCTGCATATAAGGAGGCAGATCTAAACGAAAAGCATTGTTACCAATCTTGTCGACAATCTTGAAAGGACCATATCAAATTGGTTTCAACTTTTTACCTTCTCCTTTAAGCCTCCCCTTGCTGATGTAAAGCCAAACTTCATCTCCAACTTGGAAACTGTGATCAACACGATGCTTTTCATGTCTCGTTTTGTACTTGGCCTGACTCTTTTCCAACTGCTCTTGCACCACCTGATGTATCGACTGAATTTGTTCAATGAACTTCTCTGCCCTATCAATGTCATATTGACCATCAACAAAAATATCTTTCCCAAAGATAAAATCTAAAGGTGACTTGGACAAATAGCCAAAACATGCTTCAAATGGCAATGTTTGCGTCAAAGAGTGCTTAGCTCGATTGTACGCATGTTGAATGTAGTGTAAATGTTCATCCCAAAGTTTAGGATGCTTGCTGCAATAAGCATGAAGAAGATGCACCACTGTACGATTAAACACCTTTGTCTGACCATATTTCTGTGGATGAAAATCCATGCTCTTTTTAAGTTTGGTGTCCATGAGTGCCCATAAACTCGACCAAAAACTTCCAACAAATCGAGAATCCCGATCAGAAATAATGGACTTAGGAAATCCAAAATGCACCCAAACATTTTGAAAGAACAACTGTGTCGTTTGTTC
>ML778856.1:1507756-1540582 GCA_009831015.1 Picea engelmannii | reverse complement strand
TCCAAGAAAGCAAAATTTTTCCATGTTTTTTTATTTCCTCCTGTGTCTTAGATTCCCACCAAATAAGTGTTGAACCATCTAATCTTAATGAAGCAAGCTGAATTTTGGTTTCATCATCTTGAATCTTTTGTATTCTACAATATCCTTCAATTTGACGTATCCAATTATCTAACTTTTCAACGTTAACTTCTCCATTGTAAATTGGCAATTCAGATTTTATATCAAGATTTAATGAAGGAATTTGCGAAGGAGTTTTACCATGCCCCTTTGGAGAATTCAGAAGATGTTTTGAACTGGTAGAAGAAGTAGAAGAAGATGATGATGGAGGAGAGGGTGGTGGAGAAGCACCATTCCCTCCATTTCCATCTGGAGTTTTGTCACCACCGCCTCCCTTATGCATTGAAGGGTTGGAGCCTTAACCCTGTGACAATATGTTCCTTTCCATCAAGATCTTCATCATGTCTCTCATCTCCATGACAGCCTTTCTGAGATCTTCATCTTCGGCAGGAACACGTTCATGACTTTCTGCATGAGCCATACTTGGTGAATGTCCCTTTGAAACTTGCGGTGAATGAATATGCTTCCTCCTTGTCGGATGAGAACTTGGCTCCAAAAGTTGACCTTCTCCTCTTGTGAGTTTCAACCTTGTGAGCATTAGAAACAAAACTTGCAAACAACCAAGTCTTCAAAACCAATGCTCTGATACCAACTTGATATAAAAATGAAGAAGACTTGAAATACTTGAAAATTATTGCAAGTGAATGTTATGTGTTTAAAGCAAATGGATCAGTTTTCAACACATAAATTAAATGATTATTTATGCAAATTACACATAGACAACAACATAATCAATGAACATAAACACATAAGCACAACAATTGATAAAGGATTTCACCCCTCTCTTGGGCTACATCTCCTGGTCCAGCTTCCAATGGATCATTATTATTAATTTCTCAAAAAGTGCTCAAAAACATGTCTTACAATGCTCAAACTGACAAACCAACTACTCCAATGGCTTCAGAGCGTCCCAAAACCCCTGTCTGGGCTCTTTCGGCACCTCAATCGGTCGAAAAATGAAGAAGTTAGGCCTCCTAGAAGTCTCCCTCTTCAAGTTTGTTGTCTCTGCATCTACAAAATGCACCCTTGTTGTTTGAACCTGGCTCACACACAATTTAAAGTGTGAAAACCCAGCACCAGGCGCAACCGTGCCAACGGTGCAAACCATAGGACGGTTAAGGGCACGCCAGCCCCTAACCGCCTAGCACTTGGGCATATGGGTCATGTGACCATGCGCATTTGGAAAAAGTGGTTAAACGGTTTTAAAACTACCCGCGCTCCTTTCCGTAGAGCCAAGGGTCATGTGGCCCATATAATAGAACCATGGCTATGGGTTAAAACCCCCATGCCAACGGTTACAACCACACACATATATATTATATTACGGTCACATACTTTGCAATAAAACCATGGGATATGTAATATGAACCCCGCGCATTTCCAACTGTCGGTTATACCATATGGTATGTTCACATGTGATATCAAATGACCACAGGTCGGGGCTAGCCCCGACCTGTCCCCCCCTCCATTCATTACATAGTGTGAATTCAAATACATTTAAGCACACTTATGTAACAAGGAATAAAGAGTGGTGTAATGGTCGGGCAGATATTTGTGAAGGCTTATGCGGTGGGGAGGTTCGAGGGTCGAACCCCACGGTCCCCAAAAATTTACATAACAACTCATGAGCCAATTCCGGGGTGCCACATGGCAGCCCATGATTGGGCAACGTGGCACCCAATCATTGACCAACAAAAATGCCACGTGTCGACACCTGATTCGACCATGCCAACCAACCAGATTCTGCCACGTCACTTTTGTACGGTCTGTACGACCCTACCACGTCAGCTTGTACGGACTGTCCAGTCAGCATAAAAAATTTTGCCTGTTTGACTTGATGAACAAATCTCCATATCTCTCGCTCCCGACGTCTGTTTGAGATGAAACAAGTTGCATTGGGTTCGAAACGACGAGGGATACGCTCTCGTTTGGTTTGAAGCGATTCCGAGCACTTTGAATTTTTGAGCAAAATTTGATCCCCTGATCATTATAGATAAGCAACACATTTGCTTCGTGTTGCTTCTAAATGATTCATATTTTATGAGGAGAAAAAAATGAACACATATTATTATTAGCATTAACAAAGAGACACAATGAAAAATAACAGAGATATAGTAAAATTGACTTCTATTCAATAAAGAAATATGTTGAAACTGTAAAATCTAGACTGAAAACAAGCTTGCTAGAATGGTGGTGACTTATCTCTGAGAAGAGATATGACAAATGTACTCATTCAAAAGAAGATGAGTACAATGAGGCTCTAAAATAATTTTTAAAATAAACATGAATTCCAAAACCCTAGACATCCAAAAACCTAACCCTAGGAGATGAAGCACCGAGAGTCATGTGGGCCCCGTTGGGGTAAGTTGGTACATCAACTTCTCCAGGTCGTAACTTTTGCATACAAATGTTTTAGGCACACGATAGCCCATTGGAAATTTATATCTCAGGAATTCACATTATTCCATCAAAATCTAACTATATTTATATTTTTAATGTGGTGATCCCTAAAAACATTGTTTAGGGCCTAAAAAAGGCCCCGAAAGTTTAGGACTCGAAAACTAGGAAACAATTGCCAAAAATGAAAAAATGCCAAGATGAGCTAGTTGGAATAGGTGGGTGGACACCGATATCCACTTGGATCAGTCCTCCCCCCTTAGGAAGAAATGGTCTCCATTGCGTTTATTTCCCCCATCAGATGAGAAAATTCCTGTTGAATTTGGCCCCGGGTGAGCCACTTGCCTTGGTGCAGGAGCTGTCATGCTTTGACAACCCAATAAATATGGATCCACTGTTGGAGAGTGTTACACACCAAAATTAATCACTTCAATAGTGTCACAAGTGTCGCATCTTGACCACAAGTGTCAGAAGTGTCACAAACAACATATTGCCATCTCGCCTATGTCATGTCTCTAACGACATCACAGGGACACTTATGGCACCTTTAAAGGCTAGTTGAAGAAGGAGAAAACATTTGATTAAGAGTACAAAGCTTTAACCATGGAGAAAACCACTCAAAATCATTTTTGGAGGGCAACGCTCCCCTACCCACTATCAGGGAGTGCCAACGCTCCCTGGCCTTTTTTGGGGGAGCATTCCAACGCTCTGTGCACCCTTTTAGGGGAGCGTTGGCCTTTTTTGAGTGAATTTTGGTTTGTTGAGATAAATTAGGGAAGAATCCCTTCATATATGGAGTTGGTTGGATTCAAATCTGAGGTTAAGGCTCGATCTTAGGGAAGATCCATAACTAAAGGAGAAGAATCCTCAACTTATCCCAAGTATATCTAAGGTGGTTGGGCCTCTCCAAGCTTATATAATGAGGCCTTCTCATGGTGAAAATCATATAGAGATTGAGAGATACCAAAATTATGATCTCATGAGTGGTATTGATATGGAGACATTGTGGTGCATCAAACTTATGATCTCATAAGGGAGATATCATTGAAGCATCAACATTCTGTGTCGATTGTTTGGGCAAGGGTCTAGACAAAGAGAGCTTGGTGAAGCTGTTGCACCTACATCCATGGATGTAAGCATATCACTTTGTTTCATTAATATAAATCTATGCTTGGCATGTTTACTTTAAATTTTGTGTACGTTTCATGAACTTGTTTCTTTCATAGATCCATTATGAAGCTAATCATGGTAGAATAGGAAGTATGTCTCATTGTTGTTTCTCATTGTATTGCAGGACTTTCTGAAGAACTTGGAGATCAAGATGAACCTGGATCGAGCAAGGATAAACATTGGTAAAAGGTATTTACTCTTATTCCTTCTTCTTATTTGGATAGTCTATTTCATGAAAAGGAAATTTAGTGTGCACAATAACACTTTTCTGTCTTGGTCTTAGGGGTCTAGTATCCAAGAGAGAATCCACTTGTCCATAGGGGGATTTCTTTGTAATAGAGAGTGCCCTTGAACTGTGTTTCTATGATCTGATTAGTGGATGCATGTTCCATGTAGTCAAGGTTGATATTTGTTGGTGTTAGTTGTTCTTCTATCTCTGAGGTTTCCAATAATGGTGGAAAATATGGCCGAAGGAGATCCACATTGAACACTGGGTGCAATCCAAGTAAGGGGGGAATGTTGAGCTCAAAATAATTGTCACCCACAACCTTGGTGATGGTGTAAGGTCCATAGTGGAGTGGACAAATCTTTCGATGGGTCCATGTAAGTTGTTCTTTTTGCAAGTGGAACCAAAATTTGTTTCCCACCTAAAACTTATGTGGCACCCAGTGTTGATCATGGTGCTTCTTGTACTTGGAATTGGAATTTTGTAAAATATCCTGAACATATTGGCGGATGTTTTAGATCCACTTAATGAATCGGGTGGATTTCTCAACTTTATTTTGAGCATGGGACGATTCTTCCTATGTATCCGCAAGGGGTAGTGCAATACCCATGGGACCCAATGGTTGAAATCCCAACCCCACCTAAAAGGGGCTATGGTTGATTAAGCTATGTATGGCTCTATTGTAGCTGAGTTGAACATAGGGAAGAATCTCATCCCATGTGAAGGGGTTCTTAGAATTTTACATGTGCATGATATGCACGATCATCCAATTGACAACCTCGGTTTGTCCATATTTATAGGGGTGGAAAGCAGTGAATTTGGTGAGCTTGTTGTTCAATAGTGACCATAGGCTTGAACATAATGTGTTGAGGAACCAAATGTATCGATATGAGATAATGTTTTATGGTATCCCAAAGTGTACCCACACTCGTTCAAAGAAGAGCTTGGTAGTGGCCTCCACTATGATGCTTTTCTTGCAGCAGGCCATAATCGACATCTTGGAAAAGCGATAAAAAACACAGTCGTTTCTCTGCTTGGTGGACGAAAGTCCCGGCATGTAGTCCATTGAGATGGATTCCTAGGGCCTATCAAGAGTAGGAAGAGGGGTGTTCATGCCTTATTTCTTAGTGGTTGGTTTGGAAATATCTCAAGCAATGCAGGACTTGATATACTTGTTGACATCTTGTCGAAGTTTCGACTAGTATAAATGTTGTTGCAACACTTCCACTATATTTTCTACGCCGAAGTGTCTTGCCACCCAACTATAGTGGGCTTCCCAAACCAACTTTTCTCGATTTCTTGATGGAACACAGAGATGTCCCAGATGGCACAATATCCCATCCTGAAGATTGAAATTAGTGACAACTATTTTTGTGCCTAACATCTGGTAGATGGTGGTGAAATAAGGATCTTTATCATAGAGTTGGGGCCATATGGAGGTCTCATGGCTACAAGAGTCTAGCACTGTTGTGATTGTCATGACTAAAGATCGGCTGAGGCAATCAAAAATGTGGTTGGTACTTCTTGTCTTATAATTGATGTTGAGGTTGAACTGCTGCAAGTATGTGGACCACTTCTGATGGTGGTCATTCTGCAACTTTCCTTGTGTATGCATGAACTACACTGACTTATGATCAATGTGGATGACTGTCTCATTCCCGATAATGTAATTCCTCCACCAACGGAAGGATTGCATAATGTAGTACATTTATTTTGCATAATTAGGGTACTTATACCACATATTATAGTGTCTCACTATGATAGGCCACAGGGTGGTCGTGCTAAGTGAGAACTACACCCACAACATAGTATGAAGCATATGTATTGACCTCAAAGGATTGTTGTAGGTCAGGGAATGAAAGCACTGGGAATGAGCATAAGTGTTTCTTAAAATCATCGAACACTTGTTGTTGGGATATGCCCCACATAAAATTTTCCTTACCACCACCCCTAGTTACTTGGTTGAGGGACCATGCAATATGGGAGAATCCTAACACGAAATTGCGATAGAAATTGGCAAAGCCTAAGAAGATCTGAAGCTCAGTGAGCGTGGTTGAGGTTGTCCAGTCATGGATGACTTGGATCTTGGTTGGATCCACATCCACACCATGCTTATAAAAAATGTATCCTATGTACTCGACCCTTTCTGTGTCGAAAGAGAATTTTTCCTAGTTCGCATATAGCTTGTGCTACCACAGAGTGTGCAAAACCTGCTAAATAAACTGCAAGTGTTCCACCCAAGTCTTGTTGTAGATGAGGATTCCATCCTGATACACCACTACAAAATAATTCTTGAAAGGCCCCAAGATATCATTCATAATCCTCATGAAATTTGTTGGTGCATTTCTCAAACCAAAGGGCATGACCAACCATTCAAAACTACCTTCTTTTGACTTGAAGGAAGTCTTCCATACATTTGTATGCTCTATTAGGACCTGATGGTAACCATATTTTAGATCAATATTACTAAAGTATTTGGGCCCCTTGAGATTATCAAGGATATTTTCGATTCGGGGAATCGAGTACCGATTCCTGACTATGATTTTATCCAGGGCTCGATAAACAATGCAGAGTCACCAGGTCTTGTCTTTATTTTGCATAAGCACGATTGGGCTTCCACAAGGTCATGATTTAGGTCATATGTGCCCCTTGTGGATTATTTATTGGATATGACACTTGATCTCCTCATTTTATAATGGAGAGAGACGATATAATGGCCCATTAGGTAGAAGTACGTCGGGGGTCAGATTGATGGAATGCTTAACCTGACAGTGAAGAGGTACCCCAATAGGTGAGGAGAAGATGTCTTTGTATTATTCCATGACCTTATCCACTTGCTTCTACTGCATGGAGAGGTTGACTATGGAGGCCATGGATGTGGCTGCAACCTTTCGCTCACTCTAAGAGAGAATCATGAAGAAGTTAAACTTCTCGGTTTGAGAGATGACCTTCACGCATTTCATGGCAGAGATCAAGGAAATGACACTAGGTGGGACTACCTCGTTTATATTGTACAATTTCATGTCCAAAGTAATAGTAACACTGTGAGGCCTAGACTCATATACAACATGATGTTTCTATAAATAAGGTTGGCCCAAAAGAAAATCACAAACTTCAAGGGGAGAAACATCACACAATACCTCATCTTTGAAGGGCTTGATGTTATAGGACATGTGACACTGTTGGATAACGTGAAGATCGCTTCCTTGGGAGATCCATTTGATGGTGTAGGGATGCGGGTGCGACATTATTGGTAGGGCTAGCCTTTTTATGACCTCTAATGATATGAGGTTCTTTCGGCTACCTCTATCAATGATGAATTGCAGTGGGGTTCCTTTCACCCACATATGTGAATGAAAGAGGTGGTCTCCTTCCTCTGTATCATCAGGTTCATTGGACTGGATCTTGGTGGTAGCAACGATGGAACTAGGTTCCACGTCAATGATCCATCTCCTCTTTTTTGGTTCTGACTTAGAGTCGAAACCCACACCTGATTCATAGGATTTCACCTCATCCACCAATGAATGCTTTGAGAGACAATCAATAGTGTTATGCCAGGGGTTCTTATGGAAGTCACACCACTTCTTGATATCTTTCTTCATCTTTCCATTGTCCTTCTTTGTTTGCGGCTTAGACTAGTTGTCCTGAGGATTTCCATATTTTCTCTGCCCTTTTTTTTGTGCATTAGGGATGCCTTTTCCTTGCTTCTGATTTGAGGGGTTCCTAGGCCCAAACTACCACGTTTTTTGTTTAATCTTCTTCTCAATTTTGATGACATATCGATAGGCCATGCCCAAGGACGAGATGTCCAGAAACTCCATTTATGTCTAGAGGTATCTATGAATACCACCATTGTACTTTAGCACCAGATGTTGCTCAGAATATTTGATACCCAACTTGGTGTGCAAGGTATGTAATATATTTGTGAACTCTGGCACTGCTTGGTCACTTTCCTACCACAGTATGGTCCATTTTGTATACAGGTTGTCATAACTTCCAACAGGGTAGTATTGTTTCTTAATAACATGCCTGGAGGAATCCTAGGTGAGTGCGACTGTAAATAATGAGGGTTCCTCTGTTTCCTTTTTCTCACATAAAGTATCCCACCGATCTTTGACATGGGGGACAACTTTGAGGATCACAAAAGTAATATTTTCTCTATTCGAAAAGTTATGGACATAAAAATACCCTTATAGAAGATTCAACCATTTGTATGCATCATCTGTGTCTATATGAAATTTAAATATAGGAATATAAAAGTTGATATGTTCCTTGAAGGGGGAGGCACCTTTGCTCGAGGAATATGCGTCACCTGTTGGTATTCGTTGAAGTATTTGCATAAAATTATCCATCATCTCATTCCCATGTTGCATGAGGGCTTCCTCGAGAAATAGTTTGAAATGATCTCATGTCCCATCATCTTTATTTTCTCCTGCCATGGAAGGTATCTTGGGCATGTGAGATCTTTTTTCCTCGAGAGGAACAAGATCGATACCCAACTCTTTGTATTCTGATCTCGCTGGGGACATGCACTAAGAACGAAAAGGAGTAGACCCCTCTAATACCATTGATTCAGATTTTTTGAGAAGAATGAAAGGAGAACATGTTATTATTATCATTAACACAAAGACATAATGAAGAATAATAGAGATACAGTAAAATTGGATTCTATTCAATAAATAAATATGTTGAAATTGTAAAATTTAGACTGAAAACAAGCTTGCAAGAATGGTGGTGACTTATCTCTGAGAAGATATCTGACGGTTGTGCTCATTCAAAATAAGATGAGTACAATGGGGCTCTGAAATCCTTTTTACAATAAACATGAATTCCAAAACCTTAGACATCCAAAAACCTAACCCTAGGAAATAAAGCACCAAGAGTCATGTGGGCCCCGTTGGGGTAAGTTGGTACATCAACTTCATGGGATTGTAACTTTTTCATATGATCTTTGTTTTAGGCACATGATATCATGTTGGAAATGTATATCCGAGGAATACACATTGTGATGTTAACCTTTGAATCCATCAATAATTTGACTGTGGTCAGCCCTAAAAATGTTGTTTAGTGCCTCAAAATGGCCCCAAAAGTTCAGGACCCGAAAACTAGGAAAAACCTGTCAAACTGAAAAACTTCCAAGATGATCCAGTTGTAATAGGTGGGTGGCCACCAATATCCACGCGGATCACTATATTTTTGGCCTTTCCTCCTACATCATATCAAATCAATTCATCATAAATTAGTGACCTATTTTGCAAATTACATTGCTTGTCACAATCAAAGATTCATAAGTATTGGAAATTCAAAGTTGTGGAAGTGTAGCTGTAATATCCCCGAGCATCAACCACACTGTTGGGCAATGCTACTTCGTGGAAACATTCTCACACATATATAATATGCTTATAATTATTATGCATTAAATCAAATTAACACATTTATGAAATTTAACCAACAATATAGAGGAATCACAGTATTACTGCTAACATTCATAATTAAATAGAATTAACAGTAAATATCATTGCAACAGAATACATGATACATGTCAAGACGTAGACATGCATCACATATAAATTAAGTACATAATTAATACTTATCTTTTAGATTGGCACAACACCATCAACTGCGTACAGACCTTCCACAAACCTCACAGGCTTAGACCGCATTGCTCATCACTCTCCGCAGTTGGTCACCCCCAATTTGGGACTAAGCTGCATCGAGCAAGGGAATCCTAGGCTAGGCAAGGTCAATAGGAAGACACACAGTTTATGAGGATGGATTCTCTCCCAGGAGACACTTATGCCCACTGCTCACAGACTTCCATTCCCCACATGCTTGTCCCACCCCAGGAGTATAGACCTTCACTATCACCTGGATAGTCCTTTGGCTGCTAAACCTTTCTTGCCTTGGGCTTCAACAACAGGCTAGACCAGAATTCTTCGAGCTCTATGGAAGCTACAAGACCCCTTCCAGGAGTTCTCACTTCCTCCGTGCACTCTCTCACCTAGAGAGAGTCTCTCATAGGCCTAATAACCTGCTTCTTGAACCACAACCACCTTTCTCACTTAGAGAGAGTGTTGCACACAGGCCTGACAACCTGCTTCTTCAGTGTCTTTCCAACACAAGGAGGAAAACAATATGGATCAGTAAGGAACAAATTACGGTAGCCAATCACACTCAGCCAAGGGACTGTGTGGCCACAATAGCCCATAGTTATAACACACACATCATTGACAATTATGGTATGCTCAGGTTTCTCATAAGAAAGCAAACCAAATAGTTAAGCACAGAATCAGATTTGCGGTGTGGATAAACTGGGTTCACAAGACACACAGGAGGCACGACTTAGTCCACGGGGTTTTCCACTGGTTTTTAGGGTGAGTGACAAGGAAATTATGTAGAAGTCGATGATGGAGACCAAACACAGAGACTGGGCAGAATTCATAGTAATTCACCAGTCGATCACATAGGTCTCACGATTTCAGGTTTCAGAGTTGTGTGAGGTATGTAGCGATCAGACGCAGAGGTAACATGGTTCAGACAATGGACGTAAGAATGGAGGAAAAACCCCCATCATGGCTCAATTCTTGGGTTAAATTGCATGTGCCTGGGTTGACACATGTCACCCATGAAGCTGGATGCAGTCCATCAAGTATGTGTTTCCTTTCCAGAAACTTAGGATAAAAATAACATGTTTTTCACATAGCTTTGGAATAATAATAAATTATTATTCAAGGACTTAAGCCCTCAAGCTTATCCCCTCTTCGAACCTTTCAGCCCCTTTTCCCTTACCCATTCTGGGGAATCTTAGTCCCCCATCACTCTTTCTTCATGGTCAGTCAACACACAATGATGTTCATATATTATATTAATTATCTGCATAATTACATATACAAAATCAGGCTCCTGGCCTTAACACTTAGGCTCTCTTGCCTAATAAACACATAATCCCACCAACTTATCAATACTCGGCTCACCAGCCTACAAAACATGATTACAATTCATAAACATGATTACAATTCATAATATATTTGGGGCACTACCGGGGGATATTACAATCCCCTCCCCTTAATTTTTCACTGTCCTTAGTGCAACTCTTTAGACAACATCAAAAAGATTTTCAAAATCTTCAAAAAGATGCGGGGATTTTGCCTGCATATCATCCTCATGCTCCCATGTCGGGTCCTCAGGACTGTACCAGGTCCACTAGACCTTTACAATCCTTATGGATTGATTCCAGAGATGTTTGATTTTCCGGTCCAATATGCGCACATGATGCACTTGCAAGATACCTTCTTGCTCCACCTTAATCACATTCCAATCGATAACATGATTAACATCATGTATATATTTCTTAAGAAATGAAACATGAAACACATTATGTACAGTCATGGATGCAGGTAATGCAATCATATATGCAACTAGCCTAATCCTTTCTAGTATTTCAAATGCCCCACAAAATCTGGCTGCCAACTTGGAGCATCTTCCCAGCTTCAAGGAACTTCTATTGGCTTTTACTTTTAGGAAAACATGGTCACCCACTTTAAACTCTCTGTGGGTTCTGTTTTTATCAGCATAACTTTTCTGCCTGTCTTGGGAAACTTTCAAATTATGCTTAATTTTTAGCATTTGTTCTTCCATTTCCTCGAGAAACTCTGGCCCAACTACTTCCCTATCAGATGGATTATCCTAGCTTACTGGAGTATTTCACTTTTTGCCATAAAGTGCTTCAAATGGGATCATCTTCAATGATGCTTGATACCCATTGTTGTAGGCGAATTCTACCAAATGTAGGTAGTCTTCCCATTTAGATGGTTTGTCCATCACATACATACTTATCATGTATTATATTACTTGATTCACCCTCTCTGTTTGCCCATCAGTCTCAGGATGATAGGCTGTGATAAAGTTTGGATTCATCCCGAATCCCTTGAATAACCCTTTCCAAAAATTTGGGGTAAATTTTGGGTCTCTGTCAGACACACTTGTCTTGGGAATATTGTGCAATTGTGTTATTTCATAAAAATATCAACAATGTTAGCTTCCTTGTGAGTAGTCTTTAGTGGAATAAAAATGGGTAGCTTTCATAATCTTGTCCACCAGCACCATGATTGAATCATCTTGCTTGCCTGTTCTAGGAAATCCTGTGATGAAATCCATTGTCACCACTTCCCACTTCCACTTAGGAATGGGTAAAGGTTGCAGCAACCCTACTAGGTGCTTGTGCTCAGATTTAACCTTATGGAACTCCATACATCTGACAATGTATTGATGAATATATTTCTTCATACCTGGACAAAATTAATGGCTCTTGACTGCTACCACATTTTTCTGATATCCAGGGTGCCCAGCATAAGGCACATTATGCATTTCATTCAAAATCATAAGTTTCAAGTTCTAGACATTAGGTACAAAATTTTTGTTCTTGTACAGAAGTATTCCATCAGTTTCCAATTTATAATTCTCCACTTCTTGTGGCATCTTACCTTGTTGTATCTTTTCTACCAAATCTCTGTACTGCAAATCTTTATTTTTAGCCTCCAAAATTCTTCCTTTAATATCAGTTTGGTACATGCTAATGGCTGTAGCATGTAATTCAAAAACTCTCCTGCTGAGTGCATCAACCACTTTGTTTTCCTTTCCTTTGATATGTTTGATATCAAAGTCACAATCACAGAGAAACTCCAACTGCCTACTCTGTCTAGTGTTCAAGGTTGGCTGATCAAACAAATACTTCAGACCATTATGGTGTGTCCTCAGTTCGAAACTCCTTCCCATGAGGTAATGCCTCCATTTCTTTAGAGTGTGTACTGTGGCTGCCAACTCCAAATCATGAGTTGCATAGTTCCTTTCGTTCTCTTTCAAATTTCTAGATTCATAACAAATTATGAATCCATTCTAACCAAGGACTCCTCCCAGTCCTTCTTTGCATGCATCTATACATACTACAAAGGCTTCATTCAGATATGCAATCCTCAGGATTGGAGCATTGGTTAACAATTGCTTCAATTGCTGGAAGCTTCTCTCACAATCCTTTGCCCACTGAAATTTCTTCTCCTTCCTTTGCAAGGAAGTGATAGGGTAATATATCCTTGAGAAACCTATGATAAACCTTCTATAATAACCAGCTAGACCCATAAAGGATTTGAATTTTTTCACATTCTTCGGTGTTGACCATTCTTTAATGGCCTCAATCTTCTTAGGATCTACAACTATCCCATCCTTCGAAATAATATGCCCCAGGTAATGGATCTACTCTTGATAAAATGAGCATTTTCTCAACTTGGCATACCTTTGGTGCTCTCTTAGCACTTGCAACACCATCCTCAGATTTTGTTCATGCTCTTCCTCCGACTTGGAATACACCATAATGTCATCCAAAAAGACTATGCCAAACTTGTCCAGATAGTCCCTGAATACACCATTCAATAAGAACATAAAAATAATGGGTGCATTTGACAACCCAAATGTCACCACTGTGAATTCATAGTGACCATACCTTGTTCTAAAGGTGGTCTTGTTGATTTCCTCATCCTTTATCCTTACCTAGTGATATCCCGACCCAAGGTCTATCTTCAAAAATATCTTCGCATCCTTCAACTGATCGAAGAGGTCTTGAATCCTCGACATAGGATATTTTTTCTTTACAGTTACTTTGTTCAATTGTCTAAAATCGATACGCAATATCAACATCCCATATTTCTTCTTCACGAACAGGACCGGGGCACCCCAAGGTGACACACTTAGGCTTATATACCCCTTCTTCATAAGCTCTTCAAGCTGCAATTGCAACTCTTTCAGCTTTGACGTACTCATTCTGTAAGGAGCTTTTGACACTGGAGCTGCTCCAGGCATCAAGTTTACAGAGAAGTCAATATCTCTTTTCAGAGGTTGTCCAAGTACCTCCTGGAATACATCTTCAAACTCCTTTAGTACCGCATGATCTTCAATATTTGACACCTTATCCTTAGGTGTTTCCCCCACATGGGCTGCAAATAATTAACAACCTTTTCTGTAGCACTTCTTCAGCTGCATTGCTGAGATTTCTCTGATAGCAACAACTCTGGGAATTCCTTGGACTGTTTTTTGATTTCCTTCCTCATCCAGGCAAGTGAATTCCTTATTACGACATTCCAAGATGACATAATGCTGGTCCAACCAATCCATCCCAATTAGACAATCATAAGAACCTAAAGGAAAAATGTTCAATTCAACCTTTGTGCTTAGTCCATTCATGTCCACAGGACATGACTTAAATAACTCAGTGACTTTTCTCTTGGTTTCTGTAGCCAGCTGCACTAACCAATACTTTTCATGTTTGCTTCTCGACAATTGAAAACTTTCCACCACTCTATGATCTATATAACTATGGATATCCCCTGAATCAATTAAAATAGTAAAGGCATGGTTGCTGATCATACCTTCTACTTCAATCATGTGTGACTGATATTCAACTTTCTTGTTGTCCAAGTATGCGTAGATCCTTGGCATTATAATGCCCATGTCCTCCACTATTTCAACCTGCTAAAAATCATGGACAACTCTCACTTTATCGTTTCTGTGGGGGAAATCTATGTACCTATGGTTCCCTTTACAACCCCAACATTACATAGGTAGTGGTCTTGGAATTTTCCCACCCACTTTAGCCTTCCTGGGCTCTCTAAAAGATGGTTTTCCCTGAGGACTATTTCTAAAAAAGGGTGGCTTAGTTCCCTTCTTCCTCTGATCCATATTGCATTTCTTCTTGTCTTCCCAAGCCTTTTGGAAAGTAGGCTTCTCTCTTTGCTACTCATATAAGCATTTCTCTCTTCTTATCGTTTCTTCCATAAATTTTGGGTCATCATACTAGATCTTGTCTCTAATGGAAGGTGGAAATCCACTTAGATACCTCTAAATCTTGAAAGTCTCATCATTGATGAACGAAACATACTTCAACAATTCCAAAAGTATTCCTTCATATTCATCAATGGTCATGATGCCCAGCTTGAGTTCAAAGAACTCTTTCATCTTTCTGTCGTAGTATCTTTTAGTCAATTATTTCTTCTTGAAATACCTCTTGAATTATTTCCAAGTGACATATTTGTCTCTAATGTGTTGCACCTCCACAAGTTGATCCCACCACATGGGTGCTTTTCCTTTCATTTGATACATTGCAATTCTTCCTTCTGCATGAGAGGAATAATTATGCAGTTGGAAATATTTCCTCATGTCAAGCAACCATGTATCGACATCTTCCTCCTTGTTATGTTCTCCATCAAATGTAGGAGGCTTAATATTGTTCATTTCTCCCTTCAGTTCATCTACTCCAGATCTCCTATTCTTTCTGGTAGGAGATAGGCTTGAACTACTATGTGCCCTCCTCTTGGAGCGACCTTGGGAGTGATGATGTCTACCAAAACTCCTTGATCTTCTTCCCTCAGAATTCTGGTGACTCCCTGTTTTTCTCGAGTCTCTCTCCTGGTCCAAATTATTTTCTATTCTCTCCAGACTCTTCATCAACTTTAAGTTGAATTATCCCTGTTGGTCCTTAGCTTTCTTTTATATTCTAGATGTGTTTGGGCATCTTTCTGCAATCTTTCAATGATTTTCATCATATGCCCTTCCTTATATATCTCTTCTACATGCCCATTGGAGTTCGACCCTTCAACTCCCAAATGAACATCCATTCCTTTTGCTTCATTCTTTGAACTGGAAGAATTATGTGTCTCTTCCATTTATTTTTCACTTAGTGGCAATTCTATTCGGTTATGGCACTCGTTAAACTTCTGCAAACACAACATGTAGACAACCAGAATTTGTCAGGCCATTATTCCTTAACAAATCCCACAACATTCAGAAACAAATCTGAATCAAGAAAATGTTTAATTTTCATTTTCCATGATTCTCATTAAATCAAGAATTCCCGCAAATTTCTTCTTTCGGAGCTCTGCTCTATTAAATTTTTGGGCACTAGCCCCTTTATCTCAGTCCCCAACCCACGCGACCATGGGTTGTGACCAAGCGCTATATCAATAAGCACATACTTGGGCCTTCAGCCTCGGAAAATTTCCAAGAATAACACAACAATCACTTGGAGTTCCAAGTTACTAAATTTGTGTAGTAGGGCAGATCAGTCATCCACGTCTACCAAACATCCAACGGCTGACACTCGCTATGGAACCTCAAGGGTCTGAGTTCTAGGACTTCGAAACTTCATAAGATTTCACATCTGCACACCTCGAACCATTAATATCCAAACACTCCCACGTCACCTTAGGTGACGTTATTACATGAGATCACTTAATGTTTTCTAGTTGTGGGGGAATGCAACGGTGGTTTGGAGTAACCCTCCTTTCATCCCGCAATTATCCTGATGATGACATGTAACCACTTGGTGAAACTATGCTTTGGATTGCAGGACCACCTTGGAGAATTAGCTTCCATGAAACTTGGGTCCCTGCAATGCATTCTGGCCGTTGATCTTGATGCATCGTGATCAACGCCACTGTGGGTCCTCCGACCTTTAACTATGTTATGTAACCTCGGGCCCCACTAACCCTTCTCACATAGGATGCCACATGGTAGAATACTAGCGACCGATAAATGGACCATTCATATGGGTGACACTTGTCACATTCCAAATGCCATTTCAATCATCCATGGGTTCTAAACCCACTGACACATGGCACACATCCCATGTGTCCACGTCACCTCTAGGTGATGTCATCATGACTCACTAGTTCATCTCTTTGGGCTTCGAGAGTTTCAACTCCTCTACGCTCGTTTTTGCTTGGAGCGCTTTCTCCTGGAGTTCGTGATCTACCAACACATGTCCTTCACAATTAGACAGTTGTGATCTACTTAGGGACTTTGGGAGTTTATGCCTCAACACATTCCACTTCTCCTGATTGCTGAACTCTGAAAGGTTTCTAGGATAACCTTCCCGCACCTTCTCTGGATTTGATGGTCATAAAGGACTCTCCTTTTTTGCAAATATATCGTATGGCTCCAACACCCCAAGTGTTGAACGCTCTCTGTTGTGGTGGGAAATCCCCCTATGGACTAGCAAATAGGGTTATATTATGCATGCAAATATGACCAAAAGAAAACTACTTTCTACCTTTGTCCCAGACTTAATCCCCATTTCTTTTTAGCAAATACATGGTTAGACCAACATACCTTGTTCTGGATGTTCGATGTCGATCCTTCTTCACGCTTGATTGTTTGTTAGTAGCTCTCCTCCCAAGGCTGACCTGCATACAAAACAAGCAACAAACTACACATGCATTTTACCTATAGACTAATGGGTTAGAGATTCAAACATATATTTACTGAACTATGAATAACTCATATAGTGGGACGGGAAAATAATTTATTTATTAGTAACTTTAATGAATCAACTTACAATGTCGAGACTGACCACTGCTCCGTGAATCCTGATCTTGGGCTCCGCTTCAAATGTCCTCCAACTTCTTTGCTTTGTATCTCTTCTTTCACAAGGATGGCTAAAGGGTTGGGACAATGAGAATATGCAATTGGGCAGAGTTTCTTTACTCTATTTCCCCTCTTCCAAATGGTACCCCTAACCCTTCTTTTATAGGCTAGAAGAAGCTAGGTATTTGGACGAACCCTCGACCATGCATGGCTGGGAGTTTCAGTTAACTCACCTAAAGCTGTGTGTTCTGTTAGAAAATTTCCTTTTTTCATGCTTTTTTCGGTCCACATGGGTTGTTTTAGGTCAACTAGCGTGTACACATGTGCAGTAATGGAGTAGGGCGCGTGGGCCCTTATAAAAGAGTTTTTTTAAAGAGTTGTTCAACAATGCTTTGGAAAAGAAGGGATCTGAGATGGCCTGATGCCAAGTAAGTATGTATGGTGAAAATTAGGGTTATAACAGATGCCCCTAATGTGTGAGGTCAAAAGAGCATCTGATGGCTGAAATACATTACCAATCTTTACTGATGTGCCGAACAAGTGAGCCTAGGGACCAGGAATTGGGAGGCATTGTCTGCAAAATAAAAAATGTCTCACCGAGGCGGGCATACCCATGATCAAGAAAAGGTATAATCACGACTACCAATCAAATACATTGTATATCCATGTCAAATAACTATAAAAAGTGTAGCCGCGAACAATACACAACAGAGATAGATATTGAAATAAAGAAAGATATACATATAGAGTATCCATCTTCTAGAAGTTGATACGACCTGATGGATGGAGATGATATCTTCAGAGCTCGAGCAACAACTTCAAAATCTTCAAAACTCAAGGTAGTAGTGTAATATGAGTGTACGACTTCACTACCCAGAGGCCTTCGACGGCTCGTCGATCATGAACTAGATAATCTTGATGATCAGACTGAAAGCTTCATTGATTTCGAACAAGGAATTGATTGGACATTCAGGATGGCCGCGTATGAGGGCAAGAGAAAAATTGCAGAGGGGCCGACTCAGGCTTTGTAGAAACTTCCCTTGGACAGCAGCATGACACATGATGAGACTTAGGGAACATGGCATTAATCATAAGTTTATGAAGAAGGAGGCAACACAAACTCTCCATATGTTTGGAAGAATAACCAAACATAGGACACAACTCTATGTAGAAAGAAAAACTTCCTAAGGTCGTATTACATCCCATAGTTTGACGAACAAACAGACATATGTGCTTTATCCAAGGGCGACTCATTATACTGACAATAAAGAAAATACTTTTCCCTTCCTCTTTTTGGGGTATATTTGTTTCTTTTGTCTTTTTCAATAATTTTGGAAAAAAGAATAAAGGAATGTTACGTTACAATGGAGGAACAAGTGTTACAAACATACAAGTTCAAGGTGCAAGGACAAGATTGATGTTCAGAATAATGATACTCGAGAAAAATCCTCAGGTGGCCAAGGGTGTTAAAACGCATAAGAAAACTGTTACAAGGCTGGTGTATAAGATATGAAAACACGGTTAACAAAACACACAATGGTAACGTCCTTCGATGTAAGTTTAACGAGCTCAGAGAAGGTAATTTCGGTGGTTTTTCATATTTAGAGAGCCTGAAAAAACATAAAAGGAGACTCCATTGGGGTACCTTTTTCGAAGATAGTCTAGTTGGTTCAAAAAAGGGGTAAAATAGCACTGACAAGACATCTATTCAAAACCATTTTAACGAGTGTGATAAGGACAAGATCACTCGGCCATTTTTTCATTTTTAAGGAGTCTGAAAAAAGCTTAACTATGGACTCCATAAGGAATGTTCTTCTAGACCAATTTAATGAGTGTGAAAGAATAAGGTCACTCGACGATCTTTTCAATTTTAGGGAGTCTGAAAAGAGCTTAACTATGGACTCCATGGGGGTTCCTTTTTCGTAAGTTTAGTCCCTTAGGCCCGAAAAAGGGGTAAAATTATACCTGAGAGTACTCTTCTAAAGAACTGAAGTTCCATAGAGTATAACTTTGTTCGTACAGTTGACCGTCCAGACATACATGACTTCAAATTTCAGTTTAACGAGCGTGAAAGGCCACAAGATCGCTTGACAATCTTTTCATGTTTAGAGGGTCTGAAAAGGGCTTAAAAGAAGACCCGCTATTTTTTGGGAGTCCTGAGGGTGAGGTCAAGAGCGAAAAAGAATCATGAAAATGAGGCTCAAACTCATATTCAGGAAAAACTACAAGGACTCCCTAGCCTACAGTGTTTTAGAGACAGCATGGATACCATAATGCAACCAGGATCTACCTAGGGCATCCATGTTCCGGTAAGCTCTACCACCAAGTTGCGACACCTCTAAAGCAGCTATGATGGTTCCATGTCACAACCTAATGGGATCGATCCTATGGAAAGGGAAAAAAAAGACAACGAGATACAAAAGTCAGGGTAGAAACCTAACCTATATGTTCAAGTTGATCCTCGAATTTTTTTTTTCCACAGACCGTCGAAAATGACTCAAAACTCCAAAAAATTGTCCCAATACCCGATCATATCCCTCCTATGCAACTCCTGAATCACTCTAAATGGTTTTTTGGTATAAATAAAATGATAAGGGAGGCCAAAAAAATGACAAAAAGAGGCCAAAAAGTCTTTAAATAGAAGTTGGCAGCTCATTATCACTATTGTTGATTTGGAAATTGACTCTGGAGCCAAAAGACCCCCTTTGTCAAAAGTGTTGATTCCAAGAGCTATAGTGGACGAAACGAACTTATTTATGGACCAAGTAAGTACAAACTCTCTTATATTGCATTTTAAGTGTTTATTTTTGCATTAGGTTTCATTTTTTAGGGCGGCGTCGACCTTTAAAAGGTCAGCCCTAGGTCCACATGGGCTGTCTCAGGACAGGCTATGTGTACATTCAGGTAGAGTAAACTCTGCATGCGTGTACATGCGACTGTCACCATTACAACATGCATGGACCCCCTTATTGAATGAAAAAGGCTTAAAAATTAAGGGTTAACCCTCTTGAACCTTGGTGTTTTGCAGGATGTATGTCCACTGGAGAGAAAGAGAGCATGAAGAGGTTAGTGATTTGGTCGGGAAAGACCTCAATGTTGTGGCTACTTTGATGAAATGTGGGTTACTCAAGTTTTTCCTATGTCCTTTTATGCAGGCACAACCTAGACTAATAAATGCCTTGGTTGACTACTGGCATCCAGATGCAAAGGCATTCATGTTAGAGGGGTAGTCACTGGTGCCCACGGTCGAGGAAATTTACTTTTTGACTGGCCTCTCCAGGAGAGGGGAACCCGTCAACTTCCATAATTTTCCTTTGGGGCCACATAACATAGAGGAATTGATAGGTCTATACTATGCAGATGATACATACCACTCGAGAACGTAGGTGCCCATAAGAAACATCATTGACTTATTGCTACAGGCGATAGTATTGCTTATTGGGAGAATTACTGATTCTGCGGCTCTACATCAGGCATCCCGTGCACAGATGAACTGTGCAGTCCAGTTCTTAAATGCACAAGTTTTTGATTGGAGTACCACATTGCTTGAGTGTATGAAAAGGTAGTTGACAGATTTCCGTTTGCGGACACATAGGAACTTTGGGTTTGGGACCATTCTGTGTTCGTTCCTTTTTGAGAGAGTTCCGAGTTTTAGTCCTCGAGTAGTGGTATGAGGACATCAGGCCTCTCTTCCTGTTGTGTGTAGATGGGCAGTATTACTACCGCAACAGGGTGGTGGAAGGACTAATGAGTCCTTTGGCGATGACTTTTTTGCATGGTTTTCACGAAAGATCTTAGTTATAGAGGATTACCCCTATGCCGAGATTGATTTTCTGAGAGACCCTGAGATACTAGTAGCTCCCGGTGAGGAGTGAGGGGAGATGGGTAAGTCTCCACTTTTATAGTTTTTTTGTTAAACATATGTAAATTTTATGTTGTTTTTGTTATATATATCATTTGTTTTTGTTATGCCAGAGTATTTGACGGATATGTGGTCATTGTGTACAGATGTGGGACTAGTGCGACCAACTAACTGTGTGAGGAACAAACATCATCCTCAGCCAGGGGCCACACCTGCCGTCATAGGGGGACCAACAGTAGCAGGAGATCTTCCAGTCGGGGAGGCTGAGAAGGTATTGAGATGAGTCGAGCGGAACTTTACTGCGCTCACTCGCACGGTCCCGATGGAAGAGATTGAGGACCTACAACCATCTATGCAGCCTCATGTAGTGGGAGCACCACAGACCTGGGTCCAGTTGTTTCGGCATTTAGCCAATGCTGTGGATCAGTATAACAGGGCCCATAGGCCCTAACTTTAGCTAGACATTTTTATGTGCCACGAGCACTACTTGTATATATTTTTGGAGGGCATAAGCCCTGTGACTCATTATTGGTCCTATTTTTGAGGCGCTTGCGTCCATCGGTGTACTCTAGTTACTTTATGACATTATATATGGTTTTTTTTTGGTCTTTTGTGTCTTATGGATCATGTGTGCAAAAAAATGTATTTACATGTTTATGTGACTGTTCTTTCATATGTGTGCAAGATGCCAATCTAAAATTTGATTAGCTAGAGTATCTGTAACTTGGTTTAATCTCCTAGGAACATGAAAATATGTAATATAATCAAAGCTTCGTTCTAAGAGACGTACCCTAAGGAATTTTCGGTGTAAAGTTGGATCATGAACTCAGTATACTCTGTTTAACTGAGACACAACCAGTTGAGAATCGAGATAGACCCAGAGATGAGAGATACCCAATGACAAAGTGTCACGAAGCAACTCAATAACTGCACTATACTCGAAGACATTATTTGTGGTGTCACCTAAGAATATACCTCCGGAAAATAATAATTGGCCTTGAGGCATAAATATTACCCAAGCTGTGGAGGCAAGCCTCCAAGTGTGCCGACTAGCACCATTTGCATACCCAACGAACACCTTAGAATCACTTAACATCTACCACAGTGACGAAAGAGAACATCAACGACACGTCCATAACACTAAAAGAAACTAAAAAGTAATAGTACAAAGACTATACATATGTTACAAAAAGTTACCCATAATGACATGCCTATGAGTAATACTTCTTGAGGTAGAGCCCATTTCTAGGCTCCACCAAAGCATTCCCTTCAAAATCAAATAGACGATAAGCGCCCTTTTTTAAAACCTCTTTTATGATGAAAGGTCCAAACCACATGGGTTTGAATTTTCCTGCTCTCAAGGGGTCCTTATCTTGGTCATAGACCAGGACAAGGTCTCCTTCAGAGAAAATCTGAGGACGAACGGACCTATCATACTGACACTTGACCTTATTTTTGTGAGCCTCGTTGTCCAGGGCCACATCACGATGCTGCTCAAGGTATACTAACCGTTCTTCAAGTGGAGAATTGTCTGGCAATAATTGTACTACCAATTTTAGAGACGGGATCTGACATTCGATGGGAAAGACTGCCTCCATCCTGTTAATGAGTTGAAAAGGTGAGAAAATGGTTGCAGTCTTAACAGATGTTCGGTAAGCCCATAATGCCGAGTATAACATCAAATGCCAATTTGACTTGGCTGAGTTGATAGTTCACTGTAGAATAGTCTTAAGAGTTTTGTTTATATCTTCCACCTGCCCATTTGCTTGGGGGTAGTAGGGTGATGAATGTTCCTGCCGTAACCCAAGGTTTGATGTCAACTCGGTCATCATCTGGTTCTGAAAGTGAATGCCATGGTCAGTGACAATCTCCCTCAGGACGCTGAACCTTGCTATTATCTGATTGAATAAAAAGAGAGTTGCAGTCTCTCCATCATCTTTAAACATTGGCATAGCTTCAACCCACTTGCTGAAGTATTCTACAACTACGATGATATAGCGGTGCCCCCTTGCTAAAGAGGGGTTGCATGTAGTGTAATCAATCCCCCACTTTGTGAAGGGACCAACTGTGATGACAAGAAACATGGGAGCAGGATGTACCCTCATCTTCTGAGAGAAGATTTGGCATGGGTGGCACTTCTTGACTGATTCGATACAATCTTTGATAAGTGTCGGCCATAAGTAACCTACTCGTAGAATCTTTTGGGTTGTTTCCAACCCAAACAAATGAACGACACAAGCTCCGGTATGGAAATCGTTAAGCATGATAATGGATTCTTCGTGAGTGAGACATCGACATAGGATGCAGTCTACACCTCTCCGATACAATGTATCATCGAGTATGAGATAATTATTAGCCTGATGGTGTATGCGTCGACTCTCATCATGAGAAGTAGTGGTGGGGCACTTCAAAGTCTGGAGATAGATTAGTATATCTCTGTACCAAGGATCCGAAGAGGTAATAAAAAACATATCTCCTCTAATAGGAGACTCTTCCGGCACAAGATCACCTGACTCAACCAGAAGTTCTGAAATAAGTTCTGTGAAGACCAGTGACTTTTTGGACTTCACTGAAACGAAATCTAAGTCAAAATCTTGGAGGATAACTATCCATCTACTAATTTTTCCACCTATTACCCGTCATGTCAACATGTACTGAAATGGATTCATGAAAGCAATGACAGTGGTCTAGTGAAATAGAACATAATGACAGAACCGTTGAACAACATGGACTGCTGCCAACACAAGTTTTTCGATATGAGAATAATTTAGTTCTGGTCCTATGAGGCGTCGGCTCAGGTAATAGATGACATATTATGAGAACAAGTCATCTTCCTGAACTAAGACCATGCCAATGGTTGACTCTGCTGCAGCCAGATATAATAAGAAATCTTTGTTATAGTTAGGTGGTCGGAGCAGAGGGGCAGTTGTGAGTGCATGTGTCAATGTGGCGAAAGAGTGTTGAGTAGCATCGTCCCAATAAAAAGGAACGTCTTTTTTAAATAAGTGCATAAATCCCTTGGTGATCTCGGCGTAGTTAGCGATAAAGCATCTTACAAAATTCACCTTGCCCTGTAGACTCTAAAGTTGAAGGATTGTGCATGGGGGGGGCAACTAAATTATTGCCTCAACCTTGAGAGGATCGACCATGATCCCTATTGTTGACACTATGAAACCTAACAATCGTCCTGACATTACACAGAAGCTACACTTTTTTGGATTCAAGCGAATCTGAAAGTAGCGACAACGTTCGAAGATAAGTCGGAGGTGTGCGGGATGATCCATTCTCTTGCGAGATCAAGATGCTAAATCATATAAATAGGCCTAGAATGTATGCTTGAGGTGATGGAATGCAAAAGACATGGTCCACTGAAAGGTGGCTCCAACATTTTTGAGACCAAAAGGAATCTCATGATACATGAATGTACCCCATGGACAGATGAATGTCGTTTTGTGTTGGTATTTGGGTTTGATTTGTATTTGATTATATCCTGAAAAAACATCCATAAAAGAAAAGGATTCACAACCTGCACATTCATCAATGATATGGTCGATGAAAGGTGTGGGAAAATTATCTTTGGGACATGCCTTATTTAAATCATGGAAGTTGGTACATACACGAATCATGCCTTGTTTTTTATTGACCGACACGGGGTTTGACACCCATTGGGTCAAATGGATAGGATAGATAAAACCAACTTTTAGCAATTTCTCAACCTCAACCTTAATGGCTGCTGCTTTCTTGGGGTTAACTAGATGAAGCTTTTGCCAGACAGGCTTGGCATCTGGATACGTTGTGATTTCATGTTCAACTATTTTTGGATCAATACCTGGCATTTCCTCATATGACCAGGCAAAAACGTCACATAATTCTTTGAAAAGATCTGTATAAAGTTGAATCTCTCCGGGGGAGCAGTCAGCTTCGATGAAAACATTCTCCATGATGGCAGGGTTTTGGGAGATATTGATCGGTATGGTTTCAACGATGATTTCCATATTACCCTTAGCATAAACTTCATGGGTAGCTAAGAGATTAATAGGACAAGACCGATCTCTCGTCATAGTCACGGTGAATTCTCCTGCTTTGATTCAACTTAACTCTGGGAGGAAGTATGATCTGTGATGAAGATCCTCCCATGATTTTTTCGGACTAGTCATTGCTTCAATTATTGCTTCGTCAGAGGTAAATACCAAGTCTAATGAATCGGTGCTAGAAAGAGAACCCTGAGACCAAATAAGCTCAAGAAGTGGATCGAACTCTTGTGCAGGAGTTGGATCAGTGTGAGCTGAAGTTTTTTGGACTAGAGAGTATGCTACTTCTATTGTGGACAAGGGCATGGACATGCCTGGGTGCCTTGTCCCATCCATCATGGCCGATGGGGAAGGAAGTATCCATGGATCATCGAAGTAAGTGGTGCGGAACGACGAAACTTGAAAAATCTCAACCTTATGGTGATTGGATATAAACTTGATATCACCTTGAGGGGGCGGGTAATCGAAGGTACCCATCAAAGATGGGCACAAACCAAACCCTACGTTGACAACACCTGGTTGAGGATTATCAATCATCGGGACCGTGGATGCCCCCAAAGCAGGGTCAGGTCTAGAGAAGGACAATTGATCGATGGTCACAATCCAACCCTCGTGTGGAAACAACAAGACCCGGAAAACTATAGCAACCACATCTTGCATAGAATAAGTCCAACTCCTTCCTAACAAAATATTATAGTCGAGGGGGGAGTCGACTACCTCTACTTCGACACACATGGTCTTCCCTCCTAACTGCACGGGAAAAGAAGGAAGGATACCATGTGGTAGGAATGAACGACCGTTGAAAGTGGTGAGGAGAGTAGGTGATGGAGACAGAACGGGCTGGCCAATGGCCTTCCAACATGCCAACGACATAACGCATGTCGAGGCACCCTCATCAAACACCATGCGGAAGATATTCCGAGAAATTTTTTTCGTGGGATAAGCCACTACTATTTGAAATGCTACGTGGTAAGGCAGACAAGGTTTTAAGTTGGTTGTATCCAGCATGATTGTACCCAAATTACAAGTCTCGGTAGATCCTAAAGCAGTTAACAAGGCTTTCCTCTGGGAAGGGAAGATTTGGAGGACCTCTAAAGAGGACATTGCACAAGGGGTTTGTGATAAATCTTCCACGACAAAGTAGTTCTGGGCAACCCTTGTGTTTGGCTTATGAGAATATTTTTTGAATGTGCCTTTGGGAATGCGTGTCATTGTTTCACCCAACGTCTTCTCAATCTATAGAGGAAGAGATGGGAGTTCAACTTCTTTACCCTTCTTAGAAGTGCTTGGTTTACTATAGTCATGTGCTCTAGTTGATATAAAAGCATCACCCCTCACCATATATATGTTCGTGGATGCGGGGTTGTTCGATGACGAAGGGGGTCCTTGGATTCCCCCTTCCGTGCTTGCAGAGGCTTGTGTTAGATTTTGCCCATGTTGGAATGGATTGGTTAACACAACAGGCTGTTGCTGTGTCACAAAATTTTGGGCTTCTGCAAGCTGGGGAGAAAGGTGGGTCAAGTGGTCTTCCATGCACAGGTTGCATGGATACCTCACCTTTTGTTTCTCAGTATTTCCCCCGCCAGCATTATCGGTGGGTTTCTTATCCCCCTTACCCTTCTTTCATTGTTTTTTCTTTCCTTCAGGTTGCTGGGAGGCCTTTGTATTAGTCAATTGCACTGTGTGTACATCCGACGTTTTGGTAGGGGGAGAAACCAAAGCAGTAGTTTGGCTGGCCCCTGTGTGTTGTATAAACAATTGTTGCAACTGAGTCATTAGTTGTTCAGCGGGCTTTGTTTGTGTTGAACCGACAATACCATCGGCATGTGGTCCAGGTCTCTGTTTGGTTTTATCAAGTATTGAGTGTGGTGCATCTGACAAGATATCATATAATAAACTGGACTAAGAATAGATTATCTCAAGTTGTTGAGCTCTCATGATGGCATCTTCTTCAGAAAATACTCCTGACGTCGCGACATCCTTGGACAACTGTGGGACCAAAGACTTAAGAAACCACTTGAGCAGGAATGTTGGTGGGATTGGTACCTTAATTAAACTCTTTATGCATCTCTATTCTCGAATGTGATCAGAGATATGGTCCTCTTTAGTTTGTGAGAAATTGGCCAGCAATTCGGTGCTAGTGTCGTATCTCACAGGCAACTGGAAATGGTTTAGGAAAGCCATCGCTAGTTCACCGAAGGAAGAGTATCTTGAGCGGTCGAGCTCAATGTACCATTTCACGGCACTCTCAATGAGAGTACATTGAAACAATTGCAACTGTATGGAATCGTCTTTCAATGAGTTAGATGAGCACCAAAGATGGAAGGTAGTCACATGATCTCCTGGATCTTCGTTGGGCTTGGCTTCGAACTTTGGGATGTCCGAAAGCAACTTCATTGGCATAGGATGCCAACACGGATCGTGACAGATAGGGTCATTCAACAACCTTGTCAATTCTGGCAAATGCAAGGTTGCCAGGAAGGGCAGTTTGGGTTGTTGGTGATAACCTAGGAAAAAGGGGTTTGGAGTTTGACTGGCACCAGGTTGCCAGGAAAAGTTCGGCTGCTGGCCCGGATTCTAGTAGAAACCATGGCCATGGCCAGCATATGGATTTTTTGTGTGAGGAGACATCATCGACGGATTTACGAAATAGGACATAGATGGTTGGGCATGCATTACACTCAAAGGACTTTGGGAAGGATTGCTCCATGTTGGTCCTGTGGGGATAGGCATAGTTCTTTGTCTGGGGTTCCATTGATTATGAAAAAAATTACCCCAGATCGACATTTGTGATGAGGGAACTGATCCCTGCCAAGAATTCCAAGGCCCTGCTATGGAAGAAGTTCCTGGGTGTGACCCATGTGTAGGAATAGTACCCTGCATAGGAATAGGTTGTTCGAAACTGGGGTTTCCCCCAGTTGGGAAAGTAGCTGACGAGAAGGCATTGTTACCAAATGCACCGAACAAAGAAAATGATGTCAAAACTACTGGCATATTATGCAAAGGTGGTCCTTGACTCCTGACTCCAAGTAAACTATGGTGTGTAGGTTGCCTAGAGGATTACTGATGAGAGCCATCGAGTGAAGGGGACGAAGGAGGTATATGACCTCCCCCATAAGGGAAAGCGTTAAAAGGAGCAGTAGTTCCCCCCATGTGACCTTGCAAAGGAGCGTTAGAGCTCCCTTCCCCCAGACCTAAAGTCTATAAAGTGGAGTAGGAAAGTATAGGACTTGTACCTGTACTAGGCATCCCGTATGAGAACGGAGGGCCTGTTGCACTTGGTGTGAAAGGGGTTGTGGCCGCCGCCAAAGATGGGATCGAACCACTGTGCGATGTAGAGGCGGTCGAGACCATGGTGGCTTGGACTGGTGACAGTGGGTTAGGAGGTGGAAACTCTCCTGTGGTGACAATCGTAGTGGGAATGGAAGAATTCCCAGAAGAAGTAACAACATTTGTTTCCATTGCTGCGTGCGACACTGTCTGGTACTCGTAAGGATGAATCGGTACGATGGTGCGTGATGAAGGATTAGTGGTGGAAGTTTCAACCAGACCAAAAGATTTCACTCCAAGGTCTAAGATGGTCGATTCCTCTGGATGTTGGTCGGGCACAATTTCTTGTGACCCGGTCGCTTCAAAAAAGCCCTCTATATGTGTTCTCCACTATGATTGGTCCAACTTTGGAGGACTTATCTCCACTACCTTTCCGCACGCGACCTCGTGTTTATCCCCTGTGTTAGAGGGGGGTCCCAGATAACTTTCATGATACTAGACTTGGACACTCCCTAACTTAGACTCCAATGTTTGATTTTAATGGCCTTGAAGAATTTCCTCTCCAACCTAATCCAAGGCCCTAATCCTGAACTAATTGGTTAACCCTACAAGCATAAAAGTCTAATAAATTTTAGATTTAGCATTAATTTTATGGATTGTCTTATGTCAAGGGTATGAAAGTGAAATTGATGATGTTTAAAAGATGAAAGTAAAAATGAATAAAAAGCCGAAAAAAAAAACTTTCACTTAATGCAAAATTTCAACAACTTTTCAAATTTTATTTTTTATTTTTCTAAGATCTTTTGAATCAACAAACTTAAAGAAGGATTTCAATCGACTACGAGCTACTTATGATCTAATTAAACTATCAAGAACTTAAGAAAACAAAGATTTTTCCCTGGCTACTAATGCAAAATCACACTTTTCAACCAAACAAGAAAATGAAAGAGATATAGTTTTTTTTATTTAAATGCTGATAAAGCAAAAAGGAAAAATACCAACAAGTAAAAAACCAAGAAAAACAATTTTGGCCTAATCGCAGATCACAAAGAATCACTTCAAGAAATCACACACTAGCAACTTAAAAAATGACTCTCACACTTGTCTAAAAACCCTAAAGATTTTATTTTTAATGAGAAGTTTTAAATGAAAAAAAATCAAGCTAAGGCTAAGATCAATCCTAAGCTATTGACTGCTAAGATAGAGATTCAAAAACCTGAGAGGTATAACTCTTGTCAAGGGAAAGGATGACTTCCTTACCCTCAACAAAAACTATCCTGCACAAGCACACTGCTGACAATCCAATAGCAAGCGTGTGCACGCGAGCTGTGTAAAGCCAGAGGGCGTGTACACACGTGCTGGCCTTATACAGGCCGCGCGTATCTCTAAAACTCTGACAAAAATAAAAATAGACAATACAAACTAGGAAGAGACCTCTGATATTAAGAACCTGGATCTCTTGAAGGCTTAGACACTCTCTTTAATAGAAACAAGGAAAACAATGTAAGGAAAAAAAATTGTAAAACAAACTAATCTGAGATAAGACTGCAAACAACCAAGACTTAGATAGAGTTTTAGAAAACTCTTGAAATTGACTGATTCTAACAGGGAAGAGGATGACTGCCTCCAAAATTTTTTGGAATCTACACGCTACTGCTACTTCTTCAGCTAGTGTTTACACGTGGGCTATAAGAGAGTAGGGCACGGGTACACGCGTGTAGACCTTATGCAGTCCACATGTACCTCTGTGGGTCTCGAAAAAACACAATCAAGAAAATAACAAAGATATTTGGTATGGAAAAATAGAATCTCTGCTAGCTCAGACTTTTCAGAAACTTCAAAAAACAGGAAAGAAAACCAGTCTTTTAAAACTACCCCAAAATACTCCCAGGAACCCTAGAGACTTCCCCAGTATGGTCGCCAATTCTGTTGTGGTGGGAAATCCCCCTATGGACTAGCAAATAGGGTTATAGTATGCATGTAGATATGACCAAAGACCACTATCCAAACCATCCAGGCTCAACGTTGAAACCATGCCTCTGATACCATATTGTAATGTCCCCGACCATCAACCACACTATTGTGCAATGCTACTTCGCAAAAAAATTCTCATACATATATAATATGCTTATAAAGATTATGCATTAAATCAAATTAACACATTTATGAAATTTAACCAACAATACAAAGTAATCACAGTATTATTGCTAACATACATAATTAATCATAATTAACAATAAATATCATTGCAACATAATACATGATACATTTCAAGAGGCAGACATGCATCACATATAAATTAAATACATAATTAATACTTATATTTTAAACTGGCATAACACCACCAATGCATGTAGACCTTCCATGAACCTCTCAGCCTTAGACCATGCTACTCATCACTCTCAGCAGTAGGTCACCCCCGAACATGGACTAAGCTCCACCGAGCAAGGGAATCCTAGGCTAGGCAAGGTCAATAGGAAGACACATAGTTTATGAGGATGGATTCTCTCCCAGGAGCCACTTATTCCCACTGCTCACAGAATCTCATTCCCCACATGTCTGTCCCACCCCATAAGTATACACCTTCACTATCACCCAGACAGTCCTTCGGCTACTAAACCTCCCTTTCCTTGGGCCTTAGCAACAGGCCAGACCAAAATTATCCGAGCTCTGTGGTAGCTACAGGACCCCTTCGAGGAGTTCTCACTTCCTCCGTGCACTCTATCACCTAGAGAGAGTCACTCGTAGGCCTGGAAAACTACTTCTTCAACCAAAACCACCTCTCTCACCTAGAGAGAGTGTTGCACACATGCCTAGCAACTTGCTTCTTCAGGTTCGTTCCAACATAAGGAGGACAACAATATGGATCAACAAGGAACAAATAATGGTAGCCAATCACACTCAGCCAAGGGACTACGTGACCACAACAACCCACAATTATAACACACACGTAATAGACAATTATGGTATGCTTAGGTTTCTTAGAAGACAACAACCCAAACAGTTAAGCACAAACTCAGATTTGCAGTGTCGATAAACTGGGTTCACAGGACACATAGGAGGCACGACTTAGTCCACGGGGCTTTCCACTGGTTTTCAGGGTTCATGATAAGGAAATTATACAGAGGTTGATCATGGAGATCAAATGCAGAGACTGGGCATAATTCACAGGAATACACCAGTCGATCACAGAGGTCTTACAATTTCGGGTTTTAGAGTTGTGTGAGGTATGAGGCGATCATATGCAGAGGTAACACGGTTCAAACAACAGATGTAAGAATGGAGGATGAACCACCATCATGGCTCAATTCTTGGGTTAAATTGCATGTTCCTCGGTTGACACATGTCGCCCATGAAGCTGCATGCACTCCATCAAGTATGCGTTTCCTTTTCCAAGAACTTAGGATAAAAATAACATGTTTTTCACATAGCTTTGGAATAATAAAAAATTATTATTCAAGGACTTAAGCCCTCAATATTATCCCCTCTTCCAACCTTTCAGCCCCTTTTACCTTACCCATTCTGTGGAAGCTTAGTCCCCCATCACTCTTTCTTCATGGTCGGTCATCACGCAACGATGTTCATATATTATATTAATAATATACATAACTACATATACAAAATCAAGCTCCAAGACTTAACACTTAGGCTCTCCGGCCTAATAAACACATAATCCCACCAGCTTATCAATACTCGGCTCACCAGCCTACAAAACATGATTACAATTCATAATATATCTGGGGCACTATCGGGACATATTACAGTAGCAATGCAAGAGGATGATGTGTACAGGGCTTAAAAGTAGACCGTCTTTTGTAAACCAAGTATACATGGGTGAACTATCATAATTCATGCCACTTATGGTCAAGCATTGGTAGAGAGATGTTATCAACACCTTCACATAGTTGTTTGTTGCACATAGAAGATACTTTGTCTATTTAGAACTTGGTCTATACTCAAATCTTGTGTGGAGAACTAATACAACTACTCTTTCCAGAATGACGTGGTTTTGATTCTCGCATCATGTTTGATAGTGTGTGTTCTATGCATAGTACAATTACTTATTTTTATACAAACTTGCATTGACATTAGTGTGGTGTTTAAGAAAACCTATCCTCGTTTATCAGCTATGTTTCTAGATCAAATGGTTGAAAGAAATATTGTTGATGTGCATCATATATGCAAAAACACATTTAGTGCTTGGTTGTTATTTTTATTTTCCAGGGGTGTATTAAATTGGTCAAGAGATATTTCATAAACTATATATATGGAAAAGAAATCAAAGATAAGCAAATAAAAAAACAAGGTATGTTGTTTTGAGATTGTTTATATATATATATATA
>ML778856.1:1495108-1507706 GCA_009831015.1 Picea engelmannii | reverse complement strand
CCATCGATCTGTATTGTTTTTTGACTTCTTCAATGTGCATTACATCGAAACAATCACTGGTGTCAAAAAGGAGAATAGGGAAAATAAAGAAACATGGAACACAAATTGCAAAGGTATGTTTTTCTAATTTCATTTGTGTACTAATCATTTGTTGTTCGTTAATATTGTGTATTTCATGCGGTTTTGACATAAAAGGTTTATTTTTGTATTCGTTGAATTTGGTGCACTGGTTTCACATGAAAATAAAATAGAGTAATTGTAGGAGAGAAAGAAGTGACATGAAATGCATGATAAGAAATTGAAGAACAATGTCCCAAGAGAAGGTATGTCTGTAACAATTAGAAAAGCAACAACCTTTTGTTTTGGTAACTTATATGCAAATGTAACAATATATATTGATACTGCATAGTACTACATATTGCATCTATGGCTATCATATCTGTAGTGAGTTTGAAATCCAGTGTTTGTCAAGATTTGATGTGCACAACTTCAATTTATGTGCATATTGAATGTTTTGTGGTGAAGTGAACAAATTGTCACTAGAGACGATATGGGAATTACATAGACGTGCCAACCCTCTATCAAATGTGAATGGAAAATGTGTTGGATGGTAGTGCATTGACAGAGTAATAAACATATAGAATTATAATAGATAACCATTGAATTGAGAAAAGATGTGCTAGATTGCAAAACAAAATCAGATTTTGGATTATTTTCATTTGAAAAGAACAACATATACAATGGTAGACTAGTACATTTCATAGATTGCATGGTTGTGGGCCATGGATTTTGTGTTGTTAATTTGTACTTGTCTTTTCATTTAATGCTTATCTGTCAAAGGAGAAAAAGATTTGGAAACAAGATGATATTATTTATTTATATATGTTAACACCATCAGTTTATGCAGTTAGTGTTATAGAGCAACAAGAAGAGGAATCGAGGAAAATGTTGACATTGGAGGATGGATTTTTTTTCCATAAATTGCACTCTGTTACATACTTCTAACACTAACATTTGGTACTTAGAAAGTTTCACACGCTATTGTCTTGGTGGTGCTCCTTCATGTCATGTTGGGAGGTTAGAAAGATGCTATGTTGAATTGTGAGCGTTGTGAATGTGGTTAGGTTGGATACTCACACATTGTTTGAGTAAGTGAAAATCATATGTTTGGGTTGTTGTTACAACACCAGAAATTTTTTGGAATGAGTAAGTTTATCCTAGAGGTAGAAACTAGATTTGGTGTACATTTGTCTGGAATGATATTGTCTCTCTTCTTTTCCTTCATCTAGACCAGGGAAGCATGGGCATGCTTCATCCTGTATTCCATAAATTTAAGTAGTAGCTAGCCCAAGTCCTGCAACTAGAACTTTTCCCAGTTACTCAGGAACTTGCAAATCACATAGATGGGGTAATTGTTACAATGGACATGCATAATGCCATCTTCTTGTCTAGATTGGCTTGTTTGATATCCAAGAAGAGGAGCACAACTGCAACCTATAGAGGGGGAAGTTCACACAATGCATCTGTTGGGTTCAACAAAGGTGTTAATCCATGGAAATAAACACAACGGATGTTGACAGAGAGAGTTGGAAAACCAGATGAACTTCAAAGCACAGCTCAAGCAATTGTTTAGTGAGGCTAGGGATCTTGGTCACCGATTGTACGTTGGGTCCCCTTCCCATTTCCTTCATAGTGAGAGATGATATGAGAATGACACCATGGGACTACAAGCGATAAGCATGCTTTTTTTCCTATAGTAAATCACATGTTTTCTAGGAGAAGCCATGGATGCATGGACTTTATGGTTGAACTATGATTCTTAGAATAAATAGACCCGATTCCTGGTAGAACTGCTCAATTGATAGCTAGTGGGAGATCTATTCATGGATAAATTCAAATTGGTTGGGAATATTATGGCTCTAGCAAGTGGTATAAATAGTTCAAAATAAAACCATAAATTGTCAAAGTGATGTTCCTATTTTTGGGCCAGCTCCATGCGTCGATGTTCTTGTATTGATAAGTTGCAATTCTGATCTAGGTTCCTTTAATGCTATATGTAGTTCCAAAGATTCATTATACTCTTGGTGGCCTTTTCCTAGTGTGGGGTGATAATTATCCAGGTGTAACATCCCCACTACAATCCCTAGTTTAATTAATGCATAATGTAGATATAAATGTGGCTATGGCCAAGCAATGTAAATGTGAAATGTATTTCCTGAATTGTAAATGAATATGATGTAATACTTGTCAGAAAGTTGTCTTAGGTTGATGGAAATTTGGTATGAATTGTTGGTTTTCATTGATCTCAACCATTGGAGAGTGATATTGTAGATTGATGTCAAACCTTAGTGATTGATGTGAACCCTTGGAGAAAGTCCGGTAGCGAATTCTGGTAGCACAAAGACTTAGGTAATGGACCCAAGTTTGTTTTATGTATGATAGTATGAGTTTTAATATATTTTAAGGTAAGACTATTCTATATGGGTAGTACATGTCATTCCATTTCCGGTGGTATGTGTAACGTCACATAACTCCTCACGATTAGAGAGTTATGGCCATGTGAAGTTGGAGAACCTAGGTTTGGGTAATGGACCTAAGTTTGTTTGATGGATAATGGTATGTGTTTTGATATATTTGAAGGTAATACTATTCTATATGGATATTACATGTCATTCCATTTCTGGTGGTATGTGGAACGTCACATAACTCCTCACGGCTAGAGAGTTATGACCATGTGAAGTTGGAGAACCCAGGTTTGGGTAATGGACCCAAGTTTGTTTGATGGATAATCATATGAGTTTTGATATATTTTCAGGTGAGACTATTATAGATGGATATTACATGTCATTTCATTTCCAGTAGTTTGTGGAACATCACATAACTCCTCATGGTTAGAGAGTTATGGCCATGTGAAGTTGGAGAACCTTCATGAGTCATCTAGAAGCCCCAAAAGGTCAAAGTGGTTTAAGAGCAAAGTGGTTAAGAGATTTTAGAAGGTAAATAATAAAGTGAAGTGATGAGTATACTATAATTCAAAGTGAATACAAAATAAATTACTCAAATAATAAATTTAATTGAGAAATTACTAAGTGCACAAGTGGTTAGAAGTGGGTTAGCCCTAAAATAAGGAAAGTGGGTTAAGATTGTTAAAAGATAACCCCTTGAGGAAGCTACATGAAAGTATAAATAAGAGGAAAGGCTCTCTCATTTTAATAAAAATTGAGCATATGGAATATCTATAGGTGATTGAGGTAACCGAAGGATATCTAATCCGAATTTCAGAGGGAAGGTGAAGTAAAGAAGGCCGAAATTCAAGGGAGGATAATTTTTTTTTATGACACTTTCTAAGGTATGTTATTTATAGGTCATCTCACCATTTTCGCAATAATTTTTTTTCTAGAATGATTCAGACCATGAAATTGGGAGGCCATTGAGGAAACATATCCAAGTAGTTGTAGTACAAATTTAAGCTTGTGGGTCATTGTATTTTTGGAGTTACACTCCGTGGAAAATAGAGTTTGTGGCTAGTCCTGAAACTAGTCTAAAACATGTGTTTCGAGTAAAAACATCATAACTTATTCATAACAGATCCAAATTCAGTAAGACCAAATGTGTTTCTTATAGTAAAATCTTTAGTATTCTTTGTACAAGTTTTATATCCATACAAAAAATATTCCATGGAGAGCATGCTCCACAAGTTCGCCCTATAGAATAAGCCAGAGTTCAACAATGTATGCCCTTTTTTCTATAACTCTTTTTCTTAGAGGTTCCAAGTAGTGACACATGGAGGAATTGCATAAAACACACTGAAGAACATTGTGTGCTATTTTGATATCTGTATTCATTACAGATACATAGTTATGATTATTTCAAGTTAGAGTTATTGACTAATCCAAAACTAGTCATGTGACAGTGAGACTAAAGTAAAGTTTGATGAAGGAAGGTTTGTCTCTTGTTATAAAAGTTAAGGAAGGTTTGTATGTATGTGATAATATACACCAGGTCTATTACAGAGTTACAAATCATGTTTGGATGATGAAATTGATAAGGGATTTTGGTTGAGGTATGTTGGGCTCGTGATTTGATTGTTTAAATGATGATGATTGAATCCTTTTTTACCGATGTTATATATGTATTGATAACTATTTTGAAGAAGTTTTGAAGGATTTCATAGAAAATCATCATAGTTTATGCCAGGTATGTGTAATTGATTTTTTGTGATGATTTTGAGTTTAGTTCAGCTTGATTTAATTATTACATGAAGCTAATGCACAATCTGTGTGTTATAGGGAAAAATCGCATGGCATTTTTACATACAGTAGCTGGTCCGTTACTTCATCCTCCACTGCATATGGTACTCCATCTGACACTATGTCTGACACTCCATCCAACACTAAAACCATGAGTGAGTTGGCGGTTGTTATATCGACAACCTATGCTGGGAAAATCAACGACATGGTTTTTTTTCACCCTCATGGCCTCTAGCTACTGAGCTCTTGACATCTTGGATTGAGTTGTTATGCTGAGCGTTGAGTGGCTCGTTTGGTTTCTAGAATCCACAGGTAGTTATAGCACATTTAATGGAATTTGTTGTTTTTAGAGGAGCTCGACCCTTCCAGTGGTCGACCTCTTGAATTGTGATTGTTATAAATACCATAGTAGTGGTTAGACAAGAGTAGTGAAGAATTGTGAAGGATTGCTAGAATCATTTGTTGTGTAATTCAAGACATTTCCATAAAATTGTGAAGGACTGTGTTTTTAATTTAAATGCCAAAATAATGTTGCTTGAGCTCGTGATTCGTTGTTGAGGAGTAGCCACAACCTCCTGGGGGCCCACCAATGGTCTGGGTGAATATTTAGATAGTTATCTTGTGTATTCGAGTTGTGCAATTGCCATTTCTTGCATTTTCCTGTACATGTGTTTTTATCATTTTACATGTTGTGTGTTTGTTGTTCATAGCTTAATTTTTTCAAATTCCTTTTTGCAGGTTGGTTGTAAAGGATAACTGTTAATATGTTGTGTATTTTTAAATTAATTAGTAAAGAGATTGCAATCTTAGCTACTAACCCTATTGTGTGATTAAATGCTAGTCTGAATTTCTACAAATTAAAGTAGAATAGCTTGAATAGAGTATTGAGTAGAACAAAGTATTGAGTAAAACAAAGTATTAAGTTAATGCAGAACATAGAGTTTCTTTGGCAAAGTTTCGAGGATGAATAGTTGCTAATTTTGATTTTAATTCTTAGTTTGCTTATCTAGTTGCCTATTTAGTTTGCTTATCAATTTTCCTATAATATGCTGAGATAGAAGTAGAATTTGAATTATGTTTTTTTATGAGTATTTCAGTTTTCAATTTCAATTGTTAATAGTAGGATTAGTTTAGTTTATTTCATGAAATTTCCATTCTAGATCTAGATTGCAATTTTAATTCAAAGTTCCAGTTTAAGTTAAGTTTTTAGTTATAAGTCTCCAATTGTATGAATTTTCTTACATTAGAATAGGAATGCATTTGAATTAAATAGAATAACATTTTCTTATTGTTGATGATTAATGCATAAATTGAAGGATCATATGGTTTTCCAAGATAGTTGATATTTCTTCTATGATGGATAAGCTCTCATTAGATTGCTTGATTCATACTTTTCATTTCTCCATAGAAGTTAATATTGAAATTATTCCTCTTGAGTTATCATTAATTGTTAGATTCCATCATGATGTGATAAGACACTGAAGACATAATCATCATCATTATATTTGAAGTTTTCTTGTTATTATAGATTAAAGAGTAATTGTTGATTAATCTTTGAATATTGTCATGATGCTTTTAATTAAATAGGTTAAGATTTCCCTTTGTAGATTAGAAGTAATTATGAATTTTATCTTAAGAATAGAGTTCACTTGTTGAATAGTTTGATTAGTTACCTATTGAGTAGTTTTGATTAGTTTACTTGCTGCATGAGTTTTAATAGGGTATTTACTTGCTTGTTTTCCTTTTTAGTTGTTGTTGCTCATTAATTTGAATAGATTGATTAGATTATTTTGATGTTGCTATTCTTCCTTAAGTTTAATAGATTAAATAGATGGCTTGTTTTTTCTCATTATATTGATTAAGTTAACTTGTTCATTTTAGGGTTTTCATTTGCTTCCCTAGGACAATCCATCGATCCATTGTTCAAAAGCTGCTTAGGGTAAATAGTTTAAATTCCTTGACAGGGTTTGATCATTGATAGTCTTTGCTTCAGTATATTAGATCTCAGATAGACCATTTCCTTAGTTAGACTATACTACCTCTATCTTTTCTTCCTTGGCATATGTAGTTCTACAACTCCGAGTTTACTTACCCCGGGTTGACAATTTAATTGATGGTTTTTAGTGCATATAGAACACGCATCATTTTTGGCATCGTTTCTGGGGAGTTGTCTCAAGGTAGGAGATAGATCATTTCTAAACTTTAGTATTAGATTGGTGGCAGGGGAACTTTAAGACGAGAGGTAAGAAACTGTGCATCTGTTACAATAGGTTCCCCCAAACCCAATGGTAGTTTTTCTTTTTGTTTTCTTTATGAACATACATAGGGATCCAAATGGTAGATACATTAAATCCAAATCTGACCTTTCAACCAAGGTTCCTTCTAACCTTTTCGAGGGAAGGAACATTCCACTCCTAATATCCGTAGATCGATATCGAAAAACATGATCTAGATCAACCCAAATAGATAAAGAAGTCTCTTCAGAGACTAAGACAAGGAGCACTATAAAAAGTAAATTAAAGCATCAGTAATAGTGGGACAGGAGGCAAGACCACTCGAGCCTTCCACAGAACCAAACAATACAACCTTTGTTTTCTTACCACCATTAGGAGATCCTAAATTTGAAGACATCATAGACCATGAACATGTGAATACTTTGTTTGGTAGTTTAGCCAATATAATTATGTCTCAAATTGACATAGAAACTTTGGCACCAATAATCTCAACTGCCTTGAGTAGAGTCCCAAACATCCAAGCAGTAGGAAGACCTTCCCATCAGAGCGATACCTTTCTTAGAAAAGAACCTTGGGATACCTTGTTCTCTTCAAGGATAAAACCACCTAGGTACTCTCTTTTTGGAAACCAAACCATTATGGATGATCAAGAGGATCAGAACAATGTAAGACATGAGGAGGGAGAAGAATCTGGAAACCAAACTGAAACTACCTTCGAGTTTCCAATTTTGGACACCACACCAAATGTCAATATGAAAAATATTCCCCTCTCATCACTGCCCACCTTTTACGGTAAAAGAAGTGAAGATCCGGATACCTTCCTATTTTAGTTCGACATCTTGTGTAGGAGCTACAACTACTTACAAGATGCCCATAAACTAAAACTCTTTCCTGCCACCCTCAAGGACTCTGCACTAAGATGATTCATGGGGTTGGGAGAGTCTAGTATTAGGTCTTGGGAAGCCATGAAAGATATATTTCTTAAAATGTACCAAGACTACTGTAAGAACAAGGAGTCTTGTAATGATATTTTCAAAGTCCAACAGTTAGAAGACGAGAATCTCGAGGATTATAGGGAATGGTTTACTTATATCTCCCAGAAATCAAAATATCACAACCTTCCAGATGATGTAGTTAGGGCTCTTTTCCTTAAGGGAATTTCAGAGGAATAACTAGAGATACTTGACCTAATGGCATCAGGTGACACCTCCCATAAACCATTTGTCAAAATCTGTGAAATGTGTAAAAATTACTCGAGGAGTAGTGCTAAAACAGGGAAGAATGTTCAGGGCCCTTATAATAGAAACTTAAAACTAGTTAGTTCAGGTGGTATGAAAAGAGAAGAGATAGGGAACCTTTTAGAAAAATTCAATACATATATATTAAGAAAAATAGGTTCCCAGTTGGGCACCCTAAAATTAAAAATAAACAAGAGGAGGAAAATGCATAAATGAGCACATATTTCCCAATATGCAGAAGGAAGCATTCCTCAAGGGAATTCCCGTTGGATAACATTTCAGTTTGTGGCTTCTGCACGAAGGACCACTCGACTGAAAAATGTCCATCATTGCCTGGTTTTTTAGCGATCTATAGGAGTGGGGATCCTGGGGAGTCCTCTTATGCACCTAGGAGGCCATGGAAGCCTAGGAATCAGTCCACATACCCAGATCTACAACCTCAAGTTCCACCCTATTATCAACAAACACAACAGTGGAACTCACCAAATTTTCAAAACTATTCTACACAGTACCAACATCCTTTGCTTCGAGGATGGAGAGGAGGGAATAACCAAGTGTTAGTGATATTTCTTGTTAAGGGGGTTGGAGTGCGAAAGGATGGGTTAAAACCCATTTGTCCTAAGTTTTGGGCAATAATGCGCCCATGATAAACAACACGTAAGTCCGAGCGGTCCAGATTCGCGCGCCCGGATCAACGACGTGCGTTGGATTCTGGACCCCCCTTTCCCTTCTACCTTTAAGCAGGGGGGGGGTCCGGAATCGCAGGCGCAACTCTCCAACGGTTCAGATTAGCGCACCCGGATCAACGGCGATGAAGACCATTCTGGACCCCCCCCCCGTCTTCCTACCTTTAAGCGGAGGGGGGGGGTCCGGAATCCCATATGCATCTTTTCGATGGCCACGATCGAGGCGCCCAGATCAACGACGCTCATGCAACCCCGCCCTTCTCAGCTGCCCGGTGCTTAACCAGTGTGGGCCCTCCTCCCGTTGTCTCATCCTCCCTTCCACTTTTCCCTTGCTGCCGTGTGTCATCCATTCACCTCCCCTCTTCGGTCCACGTAGTCTTACCTTCTTCTCACCACCCACTTGTTCCCTGCCATGTGTCCCGTTCCTTCATACGTCAGCCTCTCACCCGGAGGCGAGTTCATTCCTTCTGTCTTCCTCCCTTTCATCTGTTGTCTTCCGCCATGAATCATCCTCCGTCAGCCTCCTCTCATCTCATAACATCTTCCACACCCTTATAACCCGACACCACCATCCTCGTCATATGCCTCATCCTCCGAGTTGGCCTCCACACCTATTTTCCGCAGCCAGTCTGTTATTCCATGTGGCAGCGCGAGAAGTGCCTTTCTCAATCCCAAGAAGCAGTTATTGAAGCAGTTGGTGGTGGTTAGATATCGCCTCCACCTTAATGGGAGAGCACGGCCATGAATTTAAGGCACGTCGATTCGCTGTTGGAACTATCAAACAATTAAGGTTGCGTCTGACATAAGTTGCACGATCTTTCAGATGTTGAATGTCAGAATCCATGCAGACGCAAAGCCTTCAATGCATTTTCTTGGTTCCGTTGCTTTTGTTGTTTTGAGTATATGTAGGCATTTTGGCCATTTTTATATCTATCGATGGTAGAGCTAAGCTCCCGACTGTAAAGTTTCAGCAAATACTCTAGTTTCCTGGTTATGCCTCTGTGTTTGAGACTTCTTGGTTTATGACAAACAGTTTTCCTTTTTCATCTTTGTTTCATCTCATGCCGGAGTGTTCACAGTTGAATGATTCACGTGGATTGTTGCAGTTATGTTATGATAAAGGATTTTTCATGGCATCTTTGTACTCTCTGGTTCTCTGTGTTTGAATGTAAAAGGGTTTTTCGTTTGAATACATTCTTCTCCAGTCTGTGATGGACCTGATGTTTATTATAGACCTTTGCACCATTCTTGCATAAGTCTTCCACCTGCTCACCCTTTACTACGACTCACTGTTTGGAGTTTATCAAGACCTCACTCGTTCATGCATGCCTGGTTTGGTTTCTGAGTTGACACAATGTTGTTTTAAGTTTTCCTCTATTCGATCACCCCTCAAACAAATCGTGACATTAAACTGATGGGCGTCGGGCTCTGCTCCTACAAACAATCCAGGAGTGACTTCCATCACCAACATTTCTGGCGTCGTTGCCAGGGACGAAGTTGAATATTTTCCCCGGATTTGAACGACAAATATCAACTGATTTATGAAGGTGCATCAGTTATCAAAACTTGAAGATTGCTATTGTGCACCTGGCGACTCCACTGTGACGACTCCGCTGGGGAGAACCTATTCTATCAGTTGTGGCTTCGAGAGGCAGACACACGAGGTCTAATCCACACCTTCCTTTAGCCACACCAGAAGCAGACTCGGAAGCGGTGCGCAGAAAGGGAAAGAGATCCACAGGAGAAGTTCCCATCGATGAAAAAGGTAATACGCCATCCCTTTCTGTGAAAACTCCATTTTCTGATTTTCAGCTTCCTAGTCGTACTTCCTCTGAGGTTTCTTGTTTTCTGAACTTCGGGAGTGTTCCTGCTGAGTTTTCTCCTCCTGGTCTAGTATCATAGGGAGAGATCCTTGTCACTGCCCCCTCAGGAGGTTTCACCACTCCTCCTTTGATTACTACTGCTGCGTAGAGAGAGACACATGTACACTCAAGCCCTTTGGACTTCTCTCTGTTTTTCCCGTCATCTCCTGTGAGGACCTCTTTTCCTACCTTACCCGTTCACACTCCATCTCCTCCGAGTTCTCCTCCACTCAACGTCCCTATGGCTGGTGCTAATCCCCCATAGAACAGAATGGATGCCATAGTCACAGCTAGATATGCTCCTTTGGTCCTGCCTCATCCCATGAATCCTCTCCCTGCTGGAGACTACTTGAAGTATATGCCCAAGTTCACTGGGGAGGGAGATATAACTGTCAAAGAGCACTTAGCTGCTTTTTACAGTTATGCAGACAACCTCAATATTGAAAATGAAGATGTCTAGATGAGATTTTTTGTCCAAAGCTTGGATGGTGAGGTGGGGAAGTGGTTCAGGGGACTGGCCCCTAGATCTATTGTTGGTATTGAAGCCCTGGATAATGTTTTCCTGAGGCAGTGGGGGGATAGAAAGGATTACATATATTATATGAAAGAGTTTGGGTCCCTAAAAAAGCAGGAAGGAGAGTCAGTCTCTGACTTTTCCAAAAGATTCAATAAGATGTATAACAAGATACCTGCAGAAATAAAGCATTTCGAAGCCTCTGCTCAAATATCATATGCCAGTGCTTTTGACCCCGATTTCTGTCTCGTATTAAGAGAAAGGAGATCCACCTCTTTATCTCAGATGCAAGATGCAACTATAGAAGTGGAATCCAACATGTTAGCAGCTGAAAGACTGAGGAACAAGGCCGACACAGACAGAAGAAAAGGAAAGTCAAAAGCCTCGGTTTCTGGCTCCCACATCTCCGACCCATCATTTCCCCACCCCCAAGTAAATGAGCTGACCCAGTTGGTGAACGTTCTGAAAGAAGAGATGGAGAGATTAAAAACGGAAAGAAAACAAATGAACAAAGGACCTCAGAACACTGAGAACAGAGGAGGTTTCAGAAGGCCAAACAATTTTGCCCCTACAACTATGCATAAAGAGAAGGAAAGGGACAGAGATGACCAAAGGATTCAGGCTCCCTTCCAGAACAATTTTGTAGTTGATGAAGAAGAAAGAGAAACAGATGAGCCTAAGCCCAAAATCCACTCTGTAGAAGTCACTCCTCCTTTCCCCCACCTAACTAAGTCAGCATATGAGGAATCCCTCATGAACAGTCAGCTGAATGAACTAAGCAAGGGAGACAAATCCGGCGGTGGTCGAGGCAGATACAACCTGAGATCAGACAAAAGAGCAGCACCTGATGTCCCTGAGCCATCCAATAGAACAGAGAAGCCTGCTAGTGAAGTAGCAGACAAAGGTAAGAAGGCTCAACCTCTCTCTCCCATTGTTCAAAATCATGCTCCTGAGATTAGGGAAATTCCAAATCTTACATCTTCTTTCAATTTTGAGCATGAAATTCAAAAGATCAGGATCCCTGTGCCCCTCACTGAATTAATCAAGCATGAGGAATTCAAAAAATGCTTCTCTAACTTGCTAAAATATGAAGCCTCATACCCCCTCACGGACTCCATAAACCTCCAAGATGAAAGGCATGTAGTAGTCCTAGGTCCTATGGTAGAAGACAGAGATGATTCATCCCCTCCCTTCTACACCTCCCTGAACATACATGATAAAGTGTTGCATAATTTCCTTATGGATTCAGGGGCCTCCCACAACCTCATGCCCAAAGCCGTCATGGAGTAATTAGGACTGGAAGTCACCCGAGCCTATCACGACCTCTATTCTTTTGACTCCAGAAGGGTCCAGTGCTTGGGAGTGATTAAGGATCTAGCAGTTTCCCTGTTTCAGCTACCCATGAAGAGTATGGTCATGGATATTGTGGTAGCCGATGTCCCCCCTAAATTTGGCATGTTGTTGTCAAGATCCTGGATAAAGAGACTGGGCGGAACCCTGCAGATGGACCTCACGTATTCCACCATCCCGGTCTTTGGGGGGGAACACAGGAGATTATACAGAGAAGCCCAGCTGGCCTACATAGTCAGTGATGAAGCAAACCCCACTAACCATCCCATCTACGCCTTAGACACTGACTTAGGGTCTAGCTTATTGCAGGTCACTGATGATCCTGAGACCCCTTTACAGATCAGAAAGCAGCTCAGTCTTAACCAGGGGATGCCCCCTCCAACCACCTCTATTTGGAAGATGTTCTTTGATGGAGCCTCTTCCAGTATAGGTGCAGGTGCCGGAGTGGTATTCAAATCTCCTTC
>ML778856.1:1459725-1489980 GCA_009831015.1 Picea engelmannii | reverse complement strand
TTCCTGGTTATGCCTCTGTGTTTGAGACTTCTTGGTTTATGACAAACAGTTTTCCTTTTTCATCTTTGTTTCATCTCATGCCGGAGTGTTCACAGTTGAATGATTCACGTGGATTGTTGCAGTTATGTTATGATAAAGGATTTGTCGTGGCATCTTTGTACTCTCTGGTTCTCTGTGTTTGAATGTAAAAGGGTTTTGCATTTGAATACATTCTTCTCCAGTCTGTGATGGACCTGATGTTTATTATAGACCTTTGCACCATTCTTGCATAAGTCTTCCACCTGCTCACCCTTTACTACGACTCACTATTTGGAGTTTATCAATACCTCACTCGTTCATGCATGCCTGGTCTGGTTTCTGAGTTGACATAATGTTGTTTTAAGTTTTCCTCCATTTGATCACCCCTCAAACAAATCGTGAAATTAAACTGATGGGCGTCGGGCTCTGCTCCTGCAAGCAATCCAGGAGTGACTTTCATCACCAACACCAAGGAAACCATCAAGCTCCACCTATCCCTATGCCCAACCATCCTTATCCTCAGTTTCCATCGAACACCCCACAGCTTCTGCCAGGTTTTGTTCCACCACATTTACCTCCTATTCCACAACAAAAACCACAACAATATCAAAATTAAAGCTCCCAAAGACCAACATTATTACCAGCACAAACAATGCCCAATCAAAATAATAATCCCACTCAACCTCTCACAATGTTGAGATGTAGGCCTTCCTGACATATGTTATTTATCCTATTCCATTGCATGAGATTCAACTAAGGTTGAGAAAAGTTTTGGATAGGCAGAGACCTTCAATAGTCATCTAAGAAGAAGAAGAGGAAATCCCCAAACAACCCACAGATGACACTAGGTGGGAAGATGTTATTATTCCTAAGGACCAAGAACCCAAGCTTCCCCAAAATGAACCTTCACAAATTATGAAGGCCCCTCCTTATTCAAAAATATTAGTAATCGAGAAACCTACCACCTGATCAAAATTTGACATCTTGAATGAATTGAAAAATATTTGTGTCAAGATTCCCTTGCTACAAGCCATTAAGGATATTCCAATCTATAGTAAGGTAGTCAAAGAATTGTGTATTAAGAATCTAGGTAGGAAGAAAAAGGATCCTCCAATAGTACATTTGATAGGAGAAATTTATGAGTACATATCAGAGCAGCCTAAGGTAGGAAAATATGGGAACCCAGGAAACCCCGTAGTGACCATAACCATTAATGAGGTTTCCATTGGAAACAATATCATAGACCTAGGGGCAACCATGAATGTTATGATCGTTACTACCTTGAAGGAATTATAGTTAAAACCTCTTCTTAGACCTACCCCAACCATTTTTGAATTAGTAGATAAGACTAGGGTTATACCTGAAGGAATTTTGGATGATATCATAGTTAATTTATCCTCATGGGAGTACCCAGTAGAATTTTTGGTCATCCGCTCAAAGGATCCTACCAAAGGCCATCCCGTTATTTTGGGAAGACCTTGGTTAGCCACAACCAATGCATTTATTGGTTGTAGAGAGGGAGAAATAACCATCTCAAATGGACTTTCTATCCAGAAGCTCACCATATACCCTCCATCCCAACCTATCATGGAGAATATATGGTGGCTTGAATTTCCATATGAGAATGAGGAATGGGAAGAAAACGTGTTTCCAAGTGATCATTCGTGGGCACTTTAGGAGCACACAATGGAAAATGTGCTAAATCAGTTTATTTTTGCTATCACATGTGTCGTTTTTCCACAATATTTTCCCCAATTTGAGTATATGTTTGGGGAAGAATTTTAGGAACAATTGGAACCATCCATTCTTTCTTTGACATATTTCATCTTCGATATAGACAAGTCTTCCACATCTTATACAATGCCCTACGAGATTAGTCTAGGAAAATTTATACATATAAACTCTGGGCTAGATGCAGACCAAAAAAAGAAGTTAGTAAGTTTCCTTAAAGATAAATCAGGGGAATTCACCTGGGAATACACTGATATGAAGGGTATACACCCTGACACATGCATTCATCACATATATACCTAGGGGGGAGTAACAACTGTTAGGAAACCCCAAAGAAGGATGAACCCAACACTCAAAGATATAGTAAAAGAGGAGATCCAAAAGTTATTAAATTTCAGATTTGTTTATCCCATATCCGACAGTAAGTGGGTATCCCCGCTTGTAGTGGTTCCAAAGAAAGTGACCGGGAAATGGAGAATTTGTATTGATTTCCGAGAACTGAAAAAAGCCACTCTAAAGGATTACTTTCCTCTTCCTTTCATCGACCAAGTTTTGGATACCCTGTCTAGAAAGAGATATTTCTCCTTTTTAGATGGATATAGTGGGTACAATCAAATTCTCATAGCACCCAAGGATCAGGACAAGACTACCTTTACTTGTCCTTGGGGAACCTATGTTGCCATTTGGATTGTGTAATGCTCCTGCCACATTTCAACGAGCAGTACTAGGGATATTTTATGATCTTATTCATGATTGTGTGGAGGTATACATGGATGACTTCCCAGTATATGGAAACACTTACCAAGAAGCCTTAGATAACTTAGAAAAAGTCCTTATCAGATGCCAAGAAATGAACCTGTCTTTAAGTCATGAAAAATGTGAAATGTTGTTCACTGAAGGAGTGGTTCTAGGACATCATGTTTCATATGAAGGGATAAAAGTCGATCCTGCACAGATTGAGGTCATCATTAGACTTCCACCCCCCAAGACTCAGAAAGAGGTAAGAAGATTTCTTGGACATGCTAGATACTACCGACGGTTTATTGAAAATTTCACAAAGATTGTTTCACCCATGTTTGGATTGTTAATAAAGGATGTTGATTTTATTTGGACTGAGTAGTGTCAAATTGCCTTTGAAACCCTGAAATATAAGATGTTTGTGGCACCAGTTCTTAGGGGGCCCAACTGGGCTCTCCCATTTCACATATCCACTGATGCCTCCGACACCATAATAGAAGGAGTATTAGGGAAGAAAGAGGACCAACAATCCTACGCCATTTATTTTGTGAGAAATAACTTGTCCCCTGTTGAGTTAAACTACACAGTTACCGAGAAGGAATTTTTGGCAGTAGTTAATGCTATCAATAAGTTTCATCACTACATCACAGGTTATGAAGTATTTGTACATATAGACCATTCCGCCATTAGATTTTTCATGAATAAACTCATAACTAATGGCTGAGTGACTAGATGGCTCCTACTATTGCAAGAGTTTAACAACACCGTTCTTGACCGACTTGGAAAGGAGAATTTGATGGCTGATTTTCTTTCACGAATTAAAAATGAGGATGATTATATTCTTGTATATGATAGTTTCCTAGATGAGCACCTTTTTTCCCTTTTTGTAAATACCCCATGGTTTGCAGATATGGAAAAACTATCTAGCTACTAGGAAGTTACCATCTCATTTGTCACCTCATGAAAAGTGTAGAATATTACGCAAAGTGCCAATTACTTTTGGGTTGGTCATGAAATTTTTCGTATAGGTCCAGATTCAATTATTCATAGATGTGTTTGAGAGGATGAGATACCAGAAATCCTACAAAGTTGTCATGATGGACCATGTGGTGGCCATTTTTCTGATAAACATACAACATATAAGGTGTTACATTCAGGTTACTATTGGCCTAGCATTTTCAAGGATGTTGCCAAGTATGTGAGGAGTTGTGATAGCTGCCAAAGGATATGAAGACCTACGTCAGCTGACGCAAATTCCCTTGCGTGCCCAAGTTATGATAGAACCTTTCGAGAAATGGGCCCTTGACTTTGTAGGACCAATTTCACCCATGTCTTTAAAATATTTCTATACTTGAACCTTTTTGTCTGCTAAGCATCAAATGAATAATGACTTGCTATAATTAGCCATATTTTTGCAAAGATTTTCATCTTATTTTTCTCAAGGCATCTTAAATAGCAGCTGCTCTTAAACCTTCACCACTATATAAGGAAGTGATACTGTAACCATCAATCTTAGAGGTCACTTGTACAGTTTCCTCAAGAACCCCGAGTAAGTGAGTAAAGTATTTTGATTAAAGAGTAACAATGAGGTATGATTAGCGGTTAGCTATGGAAACATCAAAAAATAAAAAAATAAAAAATAAAAAAGGAAGAAAGTGATTTGAGCCTAAAGATACCTTTCTGTTTTTCCCAATGGTACCATCCACTACACACTAAAAATTCTTGATTATATCATATCTTTAGATAGGATACATCCACTTAAGTACCCCTTACATAAGGACAATCACTAAGGAATATATAATGGAAAGTCATCCTCTAACATAAATACCATCCCAATTGAAAAAAAGAGAAAAAAGTTGTTTTCAGAGCTGTCCCCCCATCTTCTTGCACAAAGCAATCTTATACTAAAATCTTAAAAGATGGAGGGCCAATCTCTAAGGGTGTAAGAGGCTAACTCGTCAGGATACTGAACAGGTCTGCTGGCAGTGGGTACCGACCTGTGGTATGACTAGGTAAACCCGTCCGAGTACTGAATAGACTTGCTGGTAGTGGGGCATTCTACCTAGGGAGGATGATAATCTGACAAAAAAATAAGAAATTTAAACTTGTACTGATGTACGACATTACTTGTAGACAAATTTGACATGAAGTATGCATGGTTAATATAAGGTTAATGAACTCCATAAAATTTCCCTTGGGAACTAACTTTGAGACTATCTCGAAACTCTCTCTCCTACCTCTTCTTAACTATATATAGGATGTTTTATTCTATAAGTGGGGCCATATTCTAACTGTCTTGTCAGAACGATATGTGAAATTTATCTCTACACTTAACAAGCTATAAATCTTATACTATTGGGAGAATTGACTAGTCTCCTATAATTTTTATTGTGAGGTGTCACAATACTTAGGTGCAGGGGAGGAGTTTCATGAGTTGACAAATGATAACACTACCTAGAAGAAGTAGAATCTTTGTAAAAATTTATGTGTATTGTTTTTATGATATAGGCTATTATATCAACAATTATTTTACTTCGAAATGCTAATTCCATGTGTGTTATAAACTATTGTACATTTCTTTGAAAAACCACTTAGCTATTTTTTACAGACTATTCATTACAAAGTTATGATTACATGCCTTATAAAATGCGAGATAGAGGAATGGATTGTGTGAGCATGATGGCAGAACAAATAATAATGGAACACTCTTATCCTGCCTATGCTCCTATTCACTATGGCTGAAAAAATCGTTTTAAGACTAAAGGATGTGGATAAAACATCTATTACAACAGGAATACAATTTCATTTCACATAGGGGTACCATATGGAGTGTTGTATGAGGTGCCATTTAAAATATCGTATGAGGTGCCATTTAAAATAGCATATGAGGTCTCAAATGACATGCCATATGAAGGATCAGACAAGATGTCTACACACAGTAAATGCCCACAATTTCAGGTAAACAGGAATCATTTGCATTTATTTGAGTTAGTTAATGGAAATTGAGATTAAATGATACAATCCTTAAAAAAATTTATGATCGAATTTCCAAGTCAAATACTTGGACATTGATCTAACTCCTTCATCATTATGACTGCCTCCCAAAAGGTGCCTTCAAATTTGATATTGGCGCACTCATGCTCATACATGGCAACTCATGTGTGATGAATGAAATCATTTCCACCCTAGGTACATTAAAAAATGGAGTGATCTCTCAATTGGTTATCCCATTTATGCAACACGTTCACTCTCTTCTCAATTTTGTTCACCCTCTGCTTAATCACACTCATCCTCGGCCTGATTACGCCCGTCCTCTGTCAAATTATGCACTCCATCCTTTCTCCACACTATCACCATGCCCAAATGGTATGATACGTCCTCCTATGCTGAAATATTTTCAATCCCCAAGTTCTCACAGTGCAGAGAAGTGTTTGTTGGACCTTGACCAAGTTTTGGGAACACTTGGTCATATTTGACCATTTTTGGGACTTCGACAGTCTGTCGAAGATGGAGCACCAGATGAAGTAGAGATCATGGGATCTTGGCCCACGTTTGGGTCCCTTTTTGGGTTTTGGGAATATGTAATAGGAAAGGGATGTTGGCCAGTGGGTTTACCCACGATTAGGCCCATTTTTGTATGTATAAATAGACATCTAGGAATCTAGCAGAGTATTGTATTGTATCTATGTGATATAGGCTATGTGCCAAGTGAGATCTATGTGATCAAGGTGTTATGCATTCCATAGGCTTGCAGAGCTTAGTGCAAGTCCATGTGTGGAGACCTAGAAGGATTTGTGTTGTAAGGAAAGGAATAAGGATCTAGCGAGTTGCACAGATCTTCTGTCCTGTGCAGCATAGGGTTTGGTGGATCTGTGCTTGTAACCGCTTGGCCGATGATAATATAGAAGAAGATTTGGTGGACGTAGCCCTAGGGTGGGGGTGAACCACGTAAATCTATGTGTTATTCTTTGTTCTTTGACTCAAAGTGCTTATCTTTTCTTTTTCTAAGTGCTTTGATATATTTAGATAGATCTATTTATGTTGTGTGCTTCTTAGATGTATGTGAATGTAGATATGATATGTATGAAGGTGCTTAGTGATGATCTACTGGATCTGATCTGTTTTACTGTTGCTAAGCATTGAACTCCCTTAGATCTAAATGAATGATGCAATGCTCTATGTTATTTGCGAAGTATAATAATGGTTGAATATTGATGAATGATCGATGCTAAGTGCCCTATAAGGGATATAATCACATATCTGTGTCCCAGCTTAGGTTGCAGACACTTGATTCTTGTAACCACCTTTGCCTCTACCTCGAGTGAGACTTCATCTACTTCGCAGGTGTTTTCAAAAGGGCCAGTAGTTAGGGTTTTGTTGGTGCGTTGTTGTAGCGTTGAACCCTGGGTCTGCCCCTGTGCCAACAAATGGTTCCATTGTTGGAACCTGAAACTGTGATAGCTGGGAACTGAGGAAGAAGAAGCTTTGTGCAAAGATTCATCCTAAAACTGTGGAAGCTCTATGCGTTGATCCGTGCTCTAGTGCACAGTATTCCACTTGATCTGAAAATATTTTTGGTAAATAAATAAGGCCAGATCTGAAGAAAAGAAGCAACATCTGAATGATTTGTGATCTAAGAAAAATAAAAGTTGAAGTTTCTGAAGAAAAGAAGGTCATATATCTAAAAAATAGGTATGATCTGTAAGGTCTGTGCTCTAATAAAGTTAAGTATAATTAAAAAAATTTAGATCTGGAAGCTTTGTGCTCTGTAGAAGTAAGATAAGTGGAAATTTGTGTTTCTAGAGCATGGATCTAGGTATGTTTGATAGATACTGTCCTAGCTTAAAAACTAGGGCATTAATATATGAAATAAAGTTTAATATAAATAGATCTGATAAGCACAATGATAGATATGCTATACCTATGCATAGAAAGAATGCTTGGATTAACAAATGGATGCAGGATCCTAGAAAGAATTTTTTGCAGACTAGCTACCATGATCCTGGTGCGCAGTACATACGAGGTTGGGGATCATTTAAAATAAAGATAGGGTTAACCCTCTGTTACATTTGTAGAAAACCAAACCATCTAGCTAAGGAATGTCCTCGTGGAATATCTAGTTTCCTATGTTGCAAATATTTGGACCATGAAGTGTTGGATTGCCCCAGAATGATTGCTAATCTTGAAAGAATGAATCTGAATGAAGAAAACCCTAAGGAAAATCCAGAAATAGTAGAACCCAATAAGGAATCATAGAAGGTATTACTACAGATGAAAGACACCTTGAATGATCACCAACATATTAGATTATCAGAGGTATTTAAAGAAAAAGAATGCATTGAAGAAAGAATAGGAGACTTCGACATTGACTCTATCCTTGATGAAGAGACACAAGTAAACATTATGCTAGAAAGAACTTGGGAAGCTATAAGGAAGCCTGCTATGATCCCTTCATTAGGAGGAATAGGACTATTTAGAGGAAAAATGATGATTTTATGTGGAAAGCTCGCTTAAATACCTATGTCAGTCAATGGAACTTCAACAAAGGAAGACTTTGAGATTATTAAATTTATTGAGGACAACGCCTCGTTTACTATGTTACTTGGAAAACCTTGGATTGAAAGAGATCAAGCCAGAAAGAAGGAAGAAGAAGAGGTTTTAGAACATTAGAGACAAGAGTTAAAATATTTCATGACCAGAAGGATCGCATAGTTGATTGAAGAACAGGAGAACAGATCGAAGCTATTTGACACTAGAAGCCCAAATGTCAAAGCTGCAAGAGAATTAGAGGGCTCAAAGAAGATTGACGTATCTGTCTTAGATATAGAAAAGGTATTACCCCTGAGTCCTAGGAGAGAACCTCAACAACGCGAAATGCTTATGCCCAATGAAAATAAGAATTATAATGGGAAAAGAACCACCGAGAAGAAGCTCACGGGGAAAAAGGATAGGAAGATAACTAAGAAGATGACTAAGATTGAAAAGTTACAGCAGGTTCCAAAGGGTACCTTGTTATAACCCTAAATTGCACCACACATGCTTACCTGGCATTAGGCCAACTCATATCCCTTCATTGCCAAAACATCTGTTGAACAACCTCTTTGAAAATCCTCTTGGGTCAAGGCCCACGCACCCTAACCCACTACTGCATGCGTGTGCACGCTGGAAGGCCTACTACAACCCGCGTGTACCTAACAAAACACAAAAATAGGAAAGTTGCCGATGGGACAAAAAGCTATGGGTCAGTTAACTGAAACTCCCAGCCATGCATGGTTGAGGGTTCATCCAAAACCCTAGCTCCTTCTAGCCTATAAAATAAGGGGCAGGGGTACCATTTGGAGAAGGAAAAATTATAGCGAAGAAACTCTACCCATTTGCCGAATCCATTGTCCCAACCCTTTAGCCTTTCCTCAAGCCAAAGGAGAATTAACACAAAGCAGTTGGAGGACAAAAGAAGAGGAGGAGCCTAGGATCAGGATCAAGGAATGGTGGCCAGTCTCGACTTTGATTGTAAGTTGATTCATTTTTCAAATAATAAAAGAATACTTTTCCCGTCCCAATGCATGAGTTATCTATGATTTGTTTAATTTATGCTTAATTTCTAACCCTCATGTAGAAAAGTATCATGCATGCGTAGTGTTTTGTCTCGATTGCAGGATTATCTTTGGAAGGAGAAGCGCAAGCAAGCGGGCAAAGCGCAACGGAGGATCTACACCAAACATTAGTAAAAAGGTTAGTAATTTCTTTCCATGCATGTATTGTGAAAGAGGGGTTTAAGTTTTGGGTGGTAGGTTAAAAAGTAATTTCTTTACTGTCAAAATCTCCATGCAAGTCTGACCCTAGTTTGCTAGTCTGTAGGGTATTTTTCCCAACAACAGAGTTGGCGACTGTACTGGGGAAGATACTCTTTAGGGTTTCTGGATTTAGTTGATTTTGTGGGTAGATTAAAAGATTGGATTTTCGGTCTATCTTTGCCTGTCTGTTTTCTATTAGGTCTGAGCTAGCAGGGAACCTAGTTCTTTATACTAGTTTTTCCTTGATTGTTGCTTGATGGTAATTATCGGGACACACAAAGGTACACGCGGCCTACAGAAGGCCTGCACACGTGTACCCATGCCCTAATCTCTTACAACCCGTGTGTGAATGCTAGTTGTAGAGGTTTCAGTAGCGTGTAGGAGTTCAGAGAGCTTGAGAGGTAGTCCTCCTCTTCCCTGTCAAAATTATACATTCTCAGGGGGTTTTCTAGATCCTGTCTGAGTCTTGCTAGTTCACAGTCTTGTCTCAGTTTGTCTTGTTGTGTTTTGTTATTTATTGCAATTATTTTTCTTTTCTGTTAGAAGAAGCATCCAAGCCTTCAAGAGACCCTGGTGATCAATACCAGAGGCCTCTTCCTGGTCTGGGCTTCCTGTTTTTATTTTTGTCTTAGAATTTATACATACACGTGGCCTGTACAAGGCCAGACCGCGTGTACACGCTTCCTGTTGTAGCTCATCACGCATTCGCACACGTGCTGTTTCAATGACAATAGCGTGCTTGACAGGCTTCTTTTCAATCAGGGTGGGGCATTCATCCCCTCCTGTGGTGAGAAGTGTTCCTCTCAGGTGTTTGAGTCTAGGGTTGAACAGTCAGTAGGTTAGGGCCTCTTACCCTTAGCCTGGTTTTTTCTTAGTTGATAGTTGACAGAAAAGATAAAAAGAAAAATTTTGTTTTACGGTTTTTAGACAAGCATAAGAGTCTATGCTTTCTTGATTTCCATTATGTGTCTTTGCTCTGATTCTTTGCGATCTGCGCTTTAAGCCAGAATTTTGTTTTTCTTGGTTTTAGGCTTGTCGGTATTTTCCCTTTGTTGCTTGATTAGCACGTAAATAAAAAAAAAAGAGAAAAAAAAATCTTTTCATTTTCTTCTTTGTTTGAAGATTGTGTTTCTGCATCAATAGCTACGGAGAAGTCTTTTTGTTCATAAGTTTTTTGCAGTGCATTTAGAGCATAAGTAGCTCATAATCGAGCGAAATTCCTTTATGTTTGCTGCATGAAATCTTAGAAAAATTGAAAAGAAAAAGAAGTCTTTCTTTGTGAAAAGTTGTTGATTTTTGCATTTAGTAAAATTCTTTTGTTTCCATCTTTTTTCATTCGTTTTTGCTTTGAGGCTTTACACATCATCAGTTTCACCTTCATACCCCGTGATGTAAAAAATCCCATAAAAGCAACGCTAATTTAAAATCTATTATACTTTTTGTTTGTAGGGTTCACAAACTAGTTCAGGACTAGGGCCTTGGATTAGGTTGGAGAGGAAACTCTCCAAGTCCACCCAAAACCAAACATTGGAGTCTGTGATAGGGAGTGTAGAATTCCATTTTTGTGGAAGTTATCCGGGACCCCCCTCTAACACAGGGGATAAACACGAGGTTGCGTGCGGAAATGTAGCGGAGATAACCCCTCCAAAGCAAGACCAAGCGTAGTGGAGAACACATATCGAGGGCTTGTTTTGGGATTCCGTCGTTTGCATTTTCCACGGGGCTTCATGGGTCTCGAATCCGTTTGAGGTCCTCAGTTGTCTTCCAAACAATTTTCTCTTGATACCCTTGACAGGTTTTGGGCTTGATACCCTACTCATTGTGGTCTACCCGACTTTCGACTGTACCCACCTGGTGACTGTTCGCATGCTGGCAAACTAGTTGCCAATCTTTTTAGGGACATACACAGGTGACTGCGGGGGTATACTGCGGTACCTAGGACATACATCAGGCCATGCTTTGCAGAGTATACCCGGAGGGTTCTTTCGTGTTCGAGTTGCACTTGCACCGGTAAGTTTCTCTAGTGTTGGTTGTTGTAACTGTTCTTCCAACTAGTTTAGTGTTTGCTTGTCTTATCTTTTAGGGGCTTCTTTTTTAGTGTGTGTTACTGTTTGAACGTGTAGAATACCTTAGCGTGTCTTGGATCTTCTCACATAGTGGAGGATCCCAAGCTCCGCCGGTCATGAAGGCTTCTGGGCCTGCCGCCGGTTATATTGGAGCCACCCCCGCCACCATTGAGGCAGAAGCTAGACCAACAAGGGTCTTTCGAAGCAACTAGGTCACAAACCATTGTGCCCGAACAACTCCTGGAGGAATCAAATGCCAATCTTGGCTCGGTTGAAACCCCAACCACTAATACTTGGCCATCGGTCATTGTACCAATCCAATTTTACGAATGCCTGTCAGTGCCTCACACAGCTATGGAAACAAACGCTATTACTTCCTCTGGGAATTCTTCCATTCCCACCACCGTTGCTACCACAGGAGAATCATCTCCTAACTTGCCATCGTCGGTCTGGGCCACCATGGTCTCAACCACAACTACATCACACAGTGGACCGATCCCATCTATCACGGCAGCCACAACTCCCTTCACACCTAGTGCGACAGGCCCTCCATTCTCATACGGTATGCCTAGTTCGGGTACAAGTCTTGCACTCACTCACTCCACTTTACAGACTTTGGGTTTGGGGGTAGGGAGCTCTAACGCTCCTCTGCAAGGTCAATTTCAGGGCACTTCCGTCCCTTTTAATGCTTTTCCTTTTGCTGGAGGTCATATCTCTCCTTCGTCCCCTTCGCTTGGTGGGTTGCATCAGCAGTCCGCCGGGCAGCCTACACACACTAGTTTATTTGGAGCCGGGAGTCAAGGAGCACCTGCGCACACTATGCCAATTGGTTCATCACCATTTGTTTGGAACGATACATTTGGTAACAACACTTTCACATCCACCGCTTTCCTGTCTAGGGGCACTCCCATTTTTGGACAGTCTACTCCGGTGCAGGGTACTATTCCTGCGCCGGGGGCACATATAGCAGGACCTTGGAACTCAGGACAAGGATCTGTTCCCTCCTCTGGAATGTCATTCTGGGGTAATTCTTTCCACAGTCAATGGAACCCTGGAAAAACTTCTATGTCTCTCCCATCAGGACCGGCATGGGGTAATCCTTCCCAAAGTCCTTCAAACACGATGCATGCCCAACATCCTATGTCCTTTATGGGGAATCAACCAATGATGTCTCCATAGATGCAAAATCCTTACGCTGGTCAGTGCCATGGTTTCTACCAGAATCTGGGCCAGCAACCAAACTTTTCCTAGCAACTTGGTGCCAGTCAAACTCCCAGACCCTTTTTCCGAGGCTATCAGCAGCAACTCAAACTACCATTCCTGACGACGTTACACTTTCCAAATTTGACAAGGTTGTTAAATGATCCTATATGTCATGATCCACATTGGCCTCATATGCCAACGAAGTTGCCTTCGGACATTCCAAAGTTTGAGGCCAAGCCTAATGAAGATCCAGGTGATCACATGACTACCTTCCATCTTTGGTGTTCATCTAACTCATTGAAAGATGACTCCATCCAGTTGCGATTGTTTCAACACACTCTTATCGGGAGTTCCATGAAATGGTACATCGAGCTCGATTGCTCACGATACTCTTATTTTGGCGAACTGGCGATGGCCTTCCTTAACCATTTCCAGTTACCTGTGAGATATGACGCTAGCATAGAGCTGCTTGCCAATTTCGAGCAGACAACAACATACCATATCTCTGATCATATCCGAGAGTGGAGATGCCGAAAGAGTCTAATCAAAGTACCAGTCCCACCAGCATTCCTGCTTGAGTGGTTCCTTAAGTCTCTGGTCCCACAATTATCCAAAGACATCGTGACTTCAGGAGTTTTCTCCGAGGAAGATGCCATCATGAGGGCTCAATAGTTTGAGCTAATCTATTCTCAGTCTGGTTTATTGTACAACATCCTTCTGTATGCACCACGATCTATACTAGATAAAACTAGACAGAGAGTTGGACCACATGTTGATGGTATTGTTGGTTCAGCCCAAACCAAGCCCGCTGAGAAATTGACAAAACAATTGCAACAATTATCTGTACAACACTTAGTGGCCATCCAGACTACTACTTTGGCTGCTCCTCTTACCCAAATGTCGGAAGTACACTCTGTGCAGTTGACTAACCCAAAGGCCACCCAACAACCTGAAGGGAAGAAAAAACAACGAAAAAAGGGTAAGGGGGAGAAAAAACCCACTGATAATGCCGGCGAGGGCACCACGGAAAAATGGAAGGTGAGGTATCCGTGCAACTTGTGTGCGGAATACCACCCAACCCATCTATTTCCTCGACTTGCAAAGGCCCACAAGTTTGTCACACAGCAACAACAAGAAGTATTGACTAATCCCTTTCAACATGGGAAAAATTTAACTCAAGCCTCTACAAGTGCCGAAGGGGGCAGCCAAGAAACCTACCCTCCTCCAAACAATTCCTCATCCACGAACGTATATATGGTTAGGGGTGATTCTTTCATAATGACTAGAGTGCATGACTATAGTAAACCAAGTGCCTCTGAGAAGGGTAAAGAAGCTGAGATCCCATCTCTTCCTCTACAGATTGAGAATACGTTGGGAGAAACAATGACATGCATTCCCAAGGGTGCATTTAAGAAAGCTTCTCATAACCCAAATGCAAGGGCCGCCCAGAATTACTCTGTGGTGGAGGATTTATCACAAACCCCTTGTGCGATGTCTACTTTGGAAGTCCTCCAAAGCTGCCCTTCTCAGAGGAAAGCCTTGTTGACTGCTTTAGGCTCTACTGAGACTTGTAACTCGGGTACCATCATGTTAGATACAACTAACTTAAAACCTCGTTTGCCTTACCACATAACGTTTCAGATAGTAGTGGCTCATCCCACGAAAAATTTTACACGCAATATATTTCGCACGGTGGTCGAGGAGGGCGCCTCAACATGCATTATGTTGTTAGCATGTTAGAAGGCCATTGGCCAGCCCTCTTTGTCTCCATCACCTACTCTCCTCACTGCGTTCGATGGTCGTTCTTTCCGACCACATGGCATCGTCCCTTCTTTCCCTGTGCAGTTAGGCGGGAAGACCATGTGCGTCGAAGTAGAGGTAGTCAATGCCCCCCTCGACTATAATCTCTTGTTAGGACGGAGTTGGAATTATGCTATGCAAGCTTTGGTTGCTACAGTTTTTCGAGTCTTGTTGTTTCCACACGAGGGTTGGATAGTGAGCATTGATCAATTGTCATTCTCTAGACCTGACCCAGCTTTCTGGGCATCCACGGTTCCCATGATTGATAATCCTCAACTCGGTGTCATTAACATAGGAGTTGGTTTGTGCCCATCCTTGATGGGTACCTTCGATTACCCACCTCCTCATGATGATGTCAAGTTTATATCTAATCACCACAAGGCTGAGATTTTTCAAGTTTCGTCGTTTCGCACGACTTACTTTGAGGATCTGTGGATTTGTCTTTCCCCATCGGCCACGATGGATGAGACAGGGCACTCCGGCATGTCCATTCCCTTGTCGGCTGCTGAAGTAGCGTACTCTTTAGTCCAACAAGCTTCAGCTAACCCTGATCCGACTCCCGCACAAGAATTGGATGCACCTCTAGAGCCTATCTGGGCTCAGGGTTCTCTCGCCAACATCAGTTTGTTAGACTTAGTCTCGCCTTCTGATGAAGCAGTAATTGAAGCAATGACTAGTCTAGACAAACCTTGGGAAGATCTTCATCACAGATCGTATTTCCTCCCAAAGTTAAGCCGAATCAAAGTAGGAGAATTCACCGTGAATATGACTGGAGATAGGTCTTGTCATACTAATCCCTTAGCTACACACAAGATCTATGCTAAGGGTAATATGGAAACCATTGCTGAACTGATATCTATCAATATCTCCAGAACCCCTGGTGTCATAGACAATGTTTTCATCAGAGCATACAGCTCCCCCGAGGAGATGCCAGGCATTGACCCACAAAGAGTCTATCATGAGCTAACTTTGTTGTTGTTCAATCTCGCTTTGAGATCCGAAAGCAACATCTGGTGAGACTGCATTTATGCTTTTCGATCTCGTCCGGATTAACTGAGAAAAGTAACCATCATGGAGTCTTCTTTAAGCCCTTTTTCAGACTCCTTAAAGATGAAAAGATTGCCAAGTGACCTTGTTTCTTCACACTCGTTAAATTGGTCCAGAAGAACGTTCCTTAAAATGGTCTTCTTTTAAGCCCTTTTCAGACCCTTTAAACATGAAAAGATTGCCGAGCGATCTTGTGGCCTTTCACAAACTGAAATTTGAAGTCACGTCTTTCCGACGGTAGTTTACCCCTTATTCGGTCCGGACGGTCAACTGTACGAACAAAGGAATACTCTATTGAATTCCCATTCTTTAGAAGAGTATCCTCAGGTATAATTTTATTCCTTTTTCGGGCCTGAGGGACTAAATTTATGAAAAAGAAACCCCCACAGAGTCCATAGTTAAGCTCTTTTCAGACTCCCTAAAATTGAAAAGATCGCTGAGTGACCTTATTCTTTCACACTCGTTAAAATGGTCCAGAAGAACATTCATGACGGAGTCCATAGTTAAGATTTTTTCAGACTCCTTAAAAGTGAAAAAATAGCTGAGTGATCTTGTCCTTGTCACACTCATTAAAATGGTTCTGAATCGATGTCTAATTGGTGCTAGTTTATCCCTTTTTCGAACCGACTAGACTATCTTCGAAAAAGGTACCCCACTGGAGTCTCCTTTTATGCTTTTTCAGACTCTCTAAATATGAAAAATCACCGATCTTACCTTCTCTGGGCTCATTAAACTTACATCGAAGGACGTTACCATTGTGTGTTCTATAAACCGCATTTGCATACCTTATCCATCAGCCTTGTGACAGTTTTCTTCTGTGTCTTAACACATTTGGCCGCCGGAGGATTTTTCCCGAGTATCATTTTACCATAACATCAGTCTTGTCCTTATGCCTCGAGCTAGTATATTTGCAGTACTCGTTCCTCCATTGTAACGTAATATTCCTTTATTCTTTTTTCAAAAATGATCAAAAAGAACAAAAAAATCAAATATACCCCAAAAAGAGGATGGGAAAGGTATTTTCTTTATTGGCAGCATCACGAGTCGCCCTTGTATAAATCACATCTGTCCATTTGATCATCAGACTATGGGATGTAGTACGACCTTAGGAAGCTTTTCTCACTATATAGAGTTGTGTCCTCCACCGTTTGGTTACTCTTCCAAACATATGGAGAGTTTGTGTTGCCTCCTGCTTCATAGACTTATGATTAACATACATGCTGCTTGAGTCTTATCACTTGTCGTGCTATTGTCCAAGGGAAGTTTGTCACTAAGCCTGAGTCGGCCCCTCTGCAATATGTCTCTTGTCCGCATACCCGACCATCCTGAACGTCCAATCAAGTCTTTGTTCAAAATCACTGAAGCCTTCAGTCCGATCATCAAGATTATCAATTCCATAACCGACGAGCCGTCGAAGACCTCTGGGTAGTGCAGTCGTACACTCATATTACACTCCTACCCGAGTTTTAGAAGATTTTGAATTTGTTGCTCGAGCTCTGAAGTACATCCATCAGGACGAATCAGCTTCTGGGAGATGGATACTCTATATGTATATCTTTCTGATTTCGAGATGTAGCTCCGCTGTGTATTATTCGCGGCTACTCTTTATAGTTATTTGACATGGATCTACAATGTATTTGATTGGTAGCCATGGTTCTATTTTATCCCGAGCATGGGTATGCCCACCTCGGTGAGACATTTGTTCTTTTGCAGATGGCACCTCCTGGCTCCTGATTCCTGGGCTCACTCATTCAGCATATCAGTACAGATTGGTAAAAGATTGGTAATGTATTTCGGCCATCAGATGCTCTTCTGACCTCACACATTAGGGGGCATCTGTTATAACCCTAAATTGCACCACACATGCATACCTGGCATCAAGCCAACTCATATCCCTTCATTGCCAAAACATCTACTGAACAACCTCTTTGAAAATACTCTTGGGTCAAGGCCCACGTGCCCTAACCCACTACTGCACGCGTGTGCACGCTGGCAGGCCTACTACAGCCCGCATGTACCTAACAAAACACAAAAATAGGAAAGTTGCCGACGGGACAAAAAGATATGGGTCAGTTAACTGAAACTCTCGACCATGCATGGCCGAGGGTTCATCAAAAACCCTAGCTCCTTCTAGCCTATAAAATAAGGGGTAGGGGTACCATTTGGAGAAGGAAAAATTATAGCGAAGAAACTCTGCCCATTTTCCGAATCCATTGTCCCAACCCTTTAGCCTTTCCTCAAGCCAAAGGAGAATTAACACAAAGCAGTTGGAGGACAAAAGAAGAGGAGGAGCCCAGGATCAGGATCAAGGAATGGTGGCCAGTCTCGACTTTGATTGTAAGTTGATTCATTTTTCAAATAATAAAAGAATACTTTTCCCATCCCAATGCATGATTTATCTATGATTTGTTTAATTTATGCTTAATTTCTAACCCTCAAGTAGAAAAGTAGCATGCATGCGTAGTGTTTTGTCTTGATTGCAGGATTATCTTTGGAAGGAGCAGCACAAGCAAGCGGGCAAAGCGCAATGGAGGATCTACACCAAACATCAGTAAAAAGGTTAGTAGTTTCTTTCCATGCATGTATTGTGAAAGAGGGGTTTAAGTTTTGGGTGGTAGGTTAAAAAGTAATTTCTTTACGGTCAAAATATGCATGCAAGTCTGACCCTAGTTTGCTAGTCCGTAGGGTATTTTTCCCAACAACATACCTTTTAGAAAGAAACTTTGTGGAATTGTAACTTTGTCAGGATATCAAAACAACGACATAGGGCACTTCGTCATGGTGAAGCAATATAGCCGTTAAAAGCTGATATATCCGTTCGACTACCGCTCTGAATGGATTGAAAAGCATTGATGGCTCACCACCATACCATTGGATTGCGCCATAATGGACAGACCAAGAATTAATGAGGCTCATACCCATTGCAAAGAATATATTTACCAAGATTTCCTATTTATCTCATCATGCCATGCATGAAGAACACTTTTGCCAACTGAGAATTTGAAGCCCGAAGAATAGCAAGTGTATACAGTGATCATCACACCCTTGTTGTTCATTCCTGTTCAGTGTCTAAGATCATTGTGACCCCAATATTAACCTTGAGTGCGTATGTCTGAAGATCTCAGCGCACTTGAAGAATCTGTGAAGGAAGTACTCGTTGATCTCAGGACCGAGAAAATCATGTCAAAAAGAAGGATTTCTATAGGTGTGAAAGAATCATCAACAGGAGGAGTCCAAGCTTCTCCATTGAATTCTCGCGGAGCAGGAACTTCTAGAATCGTGACAGAGATGAGAATGAAGCATAGAGACGATATCATGAATTCCAAGTTGATTTTGAGCATTCTACTTACCTACTTACCCCCTCTAAGCGGTGCCATCAACCGAGACAGTGTGCCCAGAGATTTTGAATATGCTTTGGTCACGACGTACCTCCCGAAAGGGATACGTGCAGTCCGAGCCGACCAGGATAAGGTCGCAACCTTGAAGTTTAGTGACTTCAACCATGGAGACCGAAAAGCTTACAGCATGCTTGCCCCACATAAGTACTTGACCAGGACCAAAAGAAAGAATTCAAAGATTATCCCATAGTCATGGACCCAGAACCTCATGCATTCCACACTTCTTAATGTGATGAAGATCCCGCACTTCGACTGAAACCATGAAGTAAACGCATGCATGAAATTGTTGTTATCCTGCTACCACAGAGGTTACTTATGGTTGAACTGTTGCATCACTGTGGATCCAACCTTGATCAATCAGATCACAAGGCTCAGCATGCAGGGCCCTGACCCACTAGATTTTTATCCTAGAAAGACCTCAGACCGAGCATTAGCACAGAGAATCAAAGAGACTTATGGCAATGTCGAGAAGGGCATGTGAGGTTACAAGGTAGACTCTATCCAAAATGACACATTGTGCCTTCCCTGTCATCTAATTGCGGGAAAGCTAGTTCACAAGAATAGACCAACCCAAGTGACAGGATTCGTAGTTGACCTCAACGGAAAGTGCACAGTACCTTGTAAACCAAATAGAGATTGATTTCAGAGAAGCGCAGGACCAAGGGTATAAGTTCCACTTTAGCTAGATTCTCATACTGATCACTTTCATTTCCTGGGAGCTACCAGAAGGCACCACTTTCCTGGATATCGAACCCTTCGAACCACTGGCCGTGAAGTTTTGTACACTATGTCACTCTAATGACATGAACAAGCAGTGGAAGTCCAATGCCGTCTTCCAAACCTACTACAACTAGTTGAAGCAAGCCATCCAGTTTGAGCCTTGGATGACCTTGAATACCCTCCATAGGTTTCGGCCCTTAATGAAGTTCAGCGTGGACCGCCACTTTATTTATATAACAACGTGCGCAGATGGACATAAGTAGTAGTTACTGTCCTATTACAAACTTATAGAGGAAGACTTAGAGGAAATCACTAAGGAATGGTTAGTGAACTTCCTTACTCCATCCAATCCTGCGGAGTTGTCCGATGTAGACAGCCCGGAAGCTACGCAGGATACAACTGGACCTAGTAAGACGAAGAAGCCTGCAGAAGTTCAGGATAGAGACAACACATCTGTGAGGACTGCGCCCATTTCACCAGACGAAGGGGGTGATGGACAAGAGATCGAAGGCACATAAATTGAACAACAGAAAGGTGAAGTACCACCACTTAGGGATGAAGAGGAATCGTCAAAAAAAAGGAAGGTTTTTCCTTCGAAATCTTCCTCCCGAAAGAAACCTAGAACCCCTGTAACCAAGATGCAGACTACCCTCACATTGGATGATTTTAATTTCATCATTGCAACTGTGAAAAATGATTCACATGAGGCATTAGAGAACCAGGAGGCAAAGCAGGAGCATATGTATAATTGTATCGAGATTGAACTCCAAGGAGTGCAGCAGGCACTCTAGTCTAGCTGTGCAGTCTCCACTGCACCTCTGACAATAGGAACAATAGAATCGAGAGATGATCCAACTCAACTCCACCGGATTGCTGGTATGGTTGAAGCTTGCCTTCAACGAGCTCAAGAAGACACAGTGCAAGCCACCTAGGCTTTGACATAGGTACAAGGATTACTTGTCGAGTAGCGCGGTGCTTTCGAATGAGAAAAACTTGCTCTTCAAGCATAGTGGGACAAAGAGAAAGAAGAGCTACAACAGAGAAAGGAGCAGTTGATCGTGGAGCAGTTAGAAGTAAAGGAATAGGTCAACAAATAAATTCTCTCTGTGTCCGTCATAGAAGTGAGAGATGAAGAACGAATTCCACAGTAGGTGGCACAACTTACATAAGTGATCCAGTAACTTCAGTAGCGCATCGCAGACTTGGAACTTCGCATTGTTCCCGAGATTCCTCAAGAAATCAGATACCTAAGAGAGGCAACTTCTCACAACACAGTTCCCAGAATGAAATCTCTTACTTTGGAGTGCAAGCAGCTGAGCTCTAGGAGTGCTCAGAATTATGAAAACCTCATGGATAATCCAGAGTTACAAACATTGGAGTTGCAACTCCAAGAAGCAAAGAAGCACACAAATACGTTAGAGGCACAGTTGAAGGCCTTGTCACCAGTCGAAAGGATGAAGAGTTTTCCATAGCAGCACACGACCCAACAACAGATCCACACGATCCAGAACAAAGTGATGGAAGTCTCTCAATGAGTTCAACCAGTGCAAGAGAAGGCATGCCAATTGTTCACCAAAGTTGAAAGCCAAGGAGTAGAACTTGAATAGGTTGTGAGTGCAATAGAACAATGCCTAGAAGGTCCATTCAATGGCACACTCATCCAAGAGTTCACCGAGAAAGAGGTAGTAGCACTACAGTAGGTCAAAGCATATCGAGCCAAGATCGAGGTGTTCAAGGAAGAATTTCTTAGACCAGAGTGACTCGGGACAAGTAATAGGTGAGTGTTGGGGGCCTATTGGCCCTTGACCAAGTTTTTGGAACACTTGGTCATATTTGACCATTTTTGGGACTTCGACAACCTGTCGAAGATGGAGCGCCAGATGAAGCAGAGATCACAGGATCTCGACCCACTTTTGGGTTTTGGGAATATGTAATGGGAAATTGATGTCGGCCCGTGGGTTTACCCATTCTTAGGCCCACTTTTGTATGTATAAATAGACATATAGGCATCTAGTAGAGTATTTTATTATATCTATGTGATACATGCTATGTGCTAAGTGCAATCTGTGTGATCAAGGTGTTATGCATTCTATAGGCTTGCAAAGATTAGTGCAAGTCCCTGTGTGGATACCTAGAAGGATTTGTGTTGTAAGGCAAGGAAGAAGGATCTAGCGATTTGTAAGATATTTTGTTCTGTGCGCCATAAGGTTTTGTGGCTCTATGCTTGTAACCGCTTGGCCGATGATAATAGATAAGAAGAGTTGGTGGACGTAGCCCTAGGGTGGGGGTGAACCATGTAAATCTGTGTGTTATGCTTTGTTCTTTGAATAAATGTGCTTATGTCTGCTTTTTCTAAGTTCTTTGATATATTTAGATAGATCTATTTATTCTTTGTTCTTCTTAGATGTATGTGAATGTAGATCTAATATGTATGAAGGTGATTAGTGTTGATCTATTGGATCTGATTTGTTTTACTGTTGTTAACCATTGAAATCCCTTAGATGTAAATGTATGTTGTGATGCTCTATGATATTTGTGAATGATCCAAGTGGATATTGGTGGCCACCCACCTTTTTCGACTGGCTCAAAACAGTTTTCTGACAATTTTGGCAATCTACAATTTTTAGCAGGTTTTAACTTCCAGGGCCATTTTTAGGTCTTAAATGAAGGTTTTTCGATATAGAGGTTCTCAATGATAAAAAAAAGAATTATTGATCCCCCAAAATAAATCTCCTCGACGATACCTTTCCAACGAGCTTTCACACGCCTGAAACGGAGATCGTATGAAAAAGTTACGACCCCGGGAAGCTGATGTACTGACTTGCCCAAACGGGGCCCACATGAATTTTGGCGCTTCATCTCCTAGGGTTAGGTTTTTGGATGTCTAGGGTTTTTGGAATTCCTGTTTATTATAAAAATTCCTTTAGAGCCTCATTTTAATCATCTTCTTGCAAATGAGGGCAACTGTCATATCTCTTCTCAGAGATAAGCCACCACCATTCTAGCGAGTCTTTCACTCTGTATTTTTACAGTCTCTATACATTTATTTGATTAATAGAAATCATGTATTACTGTATATCTGTGTTTATGGTTGCATATTTGATACATTTCTTCTATATTATTGAATATTTGCGATATCTCTGTGCATTTATTTATTATATCTCCGATCTCATTTCATGCCGAAAATAATCTGGATTAGTGGTATCAGAGCAGGCTGCTCTTGATCATTTTTTTCAGTGCATGTCCCCGATGAGGTCCAAGTATAGAAATTTGGTTCTTGAGCTTGCCTCCCTTGAATAAAATCGCTCTCGCACACCCAAGAAAGCCTCAATGGAGGAATAAAAGAAAAATGATGGAGCAGATGATCCTATCAATCTATTTCTTGAGCAAGCTCTCATGCGACAAAGGGAAGAAATGATGGAGATTTTTTCCCACATCCTTAAATACCTGCCGATAGCATCAGGTGCATCTTCATCAAGAGGCCACTTTGGAGGTACCTCACCTTTCAAGGTACAAGTTAATTTTGATATTCCTGTATTTGAAGGACAGATAGATGCAAAAGCCCTAGAAAAATGGTTAGCTCTGCTAGAAGGTTATTTCTCTGTTCACAATTTTTCAGACAAAGAAAAGATCACCTTCACACTCCTTAAAGCTCTCCCTCATGTCAAACATTGGTGGGAAATTTACTGGGAGAAAAGTTCCACAGAGGAGTCTGGAATATATGGGGCCGATCCCACTTGAGATTTTTTTGTGGATGCGGTAAAGGAACAATATTGCCCTGTTGGAAACTATGAGGACCAGTACATGAGATGGACCACACTGTGGCAAGAGAGGGGCCAAGTAGTTCCAGAGTTCACCAATACCTTCCATGCCTTTTGCACAAATATGGGTATCAAAGACTCTGAGTGACATTTGGTTCTGAAGTACCGTGGGGCTCTACACAGATACATCCAGACTGAAATGGATTTTTTGGACATCTCATCACTCGGTGCTGCTTATCGATATGCTGTTAAAATCGAGCATAAATTTAAGCACCAAAACAAATGGGAGTTCAGGTATGCAAATCCGCAACAATGAAAGTATGACAAAGATGGCCCTAACAAACAGTCTCTTGAAAAATAGTCCAAGACACAGGAAAAGAAGGGTCACAGGAAGACAAAGAAGGACACTGGAAAATGGTGCGTTTTACACAAAATCCCCTGGAACAAAACCGATGAATGTCACTTGAAACAGTCATTGGTGGTCGAGATCAACGACAAGGAGCCTAACCTTGATTCAGAATACGATTATGCAAATATTGGTAAAGGACAAATCATTGACGCAGACCTCACTGCTATTGACACGACCGCAACAATTCAACCAGAAGAACCAACAGATCCTGAAGAGGGGGAGCACCTTTTTCATTCATAGATGTGGGTGAAGGGGACCCCGCTGCATTTTATTGTTGATAGCAGAAGCCAAAAGAACCTCATCTCACTAGAGGTCATCAAACAGTTGGGATTGTCGACAACACCACACCCACAACCATAGAACATCAGGTAGCTTCGACAAGGATGATATCTCCGTGTCAACCAACATTGTCGATTGTCATACGACATCCAACCCTTCAAGGATGAGGTATTATGTGATGTTTCCCCACTAGATGTCTGTGATGTTCTCTTGGGCCAACCATATATGTAGAGACACCATGCTGTTTATGAGTCTCGACTCCGCAGTGTCATTGTTACTTTGGGGGGCCATCTCTACAGAATACCAGAGGTAGTTCCAACTATTTCTCCACCTAAAAAGTGTTGCAAGCTAGTATCTCCTACTGCAAAATTTAGCTTCTTCACAATCTGTTCAAAAGGAGAACAAAAGGACACTGCAACCACTACAGCCTCACCCCAATCACCTTCTATCCAACAGAAGCAGGTTGACAAGGCTGCAACAAAGTGCAAAGATTCATTTTACACATCGTCCTCTCATGTATCTCGACTTTTTGAACATCCTTAGCCTCAACAGGTTCTTTCCATACTTCCATAAACTGAGCAACGCGACATCTCCAGCAATACAAGCAGCTCACCAAGATGCAGATCCATCAAATGCTTTTCCCTCTCCTCCGAGAACTCAACGCAATGGAGAACATTTTTTACTAAGGATTGAGGATTGATCCAGGTGGATATCGGTGGCCACCCACCTTTTTCGACTGGCTCAAAACAATTTTCTGACAATTTTGGAAATTTACTATTTTTAGCAGGTTTTAACTTCTGAGGCCATTTTGAGGGCCTAAATGAAGGTTTTTTGATATTGAGGTACTCAATGATATCTTAAGGCATAATTCAGACCCAAAATGAATCTCCTCGATTATACCTTTCCAACAAGCTATCACACACCTTAAACGGAGATCGTATGCAAAAGTTACAACCCTGGGAAGTTGATGTACTGACTTGGCCAAACGGGGTCCACATGACTTTTGGCGCTTCATCTCCTAGGGTTAGGTTTTTGGATGTATAGGGTTTTTGGCATTCCTTTTTATTATAAAAAGGTCTTCAGAGCCTCATTGTAATCATCTTCTTGTGAATGAGCGCAATCGTCACATCTCTTCTCAGAGATATGCCACCACCATTCTAGCGAGTCTTTCACTCTTTATTTTTACAGTCTCTGTACATTTCTTTGATTAATAGAAATTGTGTATTAATGTATATCTATTTTTATGGTTACATATTTGATACATTTATGCTATATTATTGAATATCTATGATATCTATGTGCATTTCTTTATTATATCTCCGATCTCATTTCATGCCGAGAATAATCCGGATCAACGACGTATAATAATGGTTGAATATTGATGAATGATCGATGCTAAGTGACCTGTAAGTGATATAATCACAGATCTGTGTCCCAGCTTAGGTTGCATACACTTGATTCTTGCAACCACCCCTACCTCTACCTCGAGTGAGACTTCATCTCCTTCGCAGGTGTTTCTGAAAGGTTCGGTAGTTAGGGTTTTTTTGGTGTGTTGTTGTAGCGTTGAACCCTGGGTCTGCCCCTGTGCCAACAATGTTCCTTTGCGTAGGGTGGGGACCATTCTTGGCTCATTTACAAGGCCAGAATGACATCGATTCTATGCAATTATCCCTCATATTTGATGGAAATATGACGCGCATGGGTTCTCTCACCTTCCTGGTCTCTGAGGAATGAATTTCCTCAGCCACAAATCTCCCAAGAGTTGGAGACCGCTGGTTTAAACACCACCAATTGCAACGAGCGAGCTATAACAAGGTCTTCAAACCTGAGTTTTAGAATATCTCTGGAGCTAAGGGATACTCCAAGGAGTGGATTAGGGATGTGTTAGCGTCGGAAGTCACTCCTAGATTGCAGCAGGAGCAGAGCCCAACACCCATCAGTTTAATGTCACGATATGTTTATAAAGGGATGATAAAATGGAAGCAAACTTAGAACAATATCATCTCAACTCTGAAACTAGGCCAGGCATGCATGAGCAAGTGAGGTCTTAGATAAAATTCAAACAGTGAGTTGTAATAAGGGTGAGCATGGGGAAGACTTGTACGAGAAGAGTGTGAGGGTCTGCCACAAACATCAGGTTCCTAGCAGACTGGAGAAGAAAGCGTCCAAACATGAGATCCTCTTACATTCAAACATAGAATACCAGGGAATACAATAATGCACGACAAATCCTTTATCATAACATAACTGTAACAATTCATGTGAATCATTCGAACATGAACTCTCTAGTATGAGACGAAAACATAGACGGAGTGAAGAAACTATTTGTCATAAAACAAGAAATCTCAGATACAGATGCATAACCAGGAAACCAGAGTGGTTGTTAAAACTTTATAGTCAGGAACTTTTCTCTACCATCGATAGATACAAAAATGGAGAAAACACCTACATATACTCAAAACAACAACAACAACAAAATTGAGATGTTGCATTAAACACATTGCGTCTGCATGGCTTCTAACAATCTGCAACCGTAGTCTCTAAATGATCGTGAACCTATGGCAGACGCAATCGAACTTCTGATAGCTCCATGGGCAAATTGACGTGCCTTTAATTCATCGCCGGACTTTCCCATTATGGCGGAGGCGATGTCTAACCACCACCAACTACCTTAATAACTTCTTTATCAGGATTGAGGATGGCCCGACCAACTCGGCACCTTCAGGACGTGGAAGACCTCTCGGGTTGCCTCCTGGATTAGCTGAACAACCTGATGCATAGGTGTGGATGCCAGTGCGAAGGAAGGGGCGCATAACGGGAGTGGGGGCACCAAAACTATGAGTGTGTGAGATGAAGTGATGAGGTGTGTGAGAGGTTACAGGGGAAGACACATGGCGAAAGGAAATAAACGGAGGGAGCAGGAGATGAGATATAATGGGCACATTTTAGTGGGAGGCTGACGTGGAAGGGAGTGGTACACATGGCGGGTGGTGAATGGACAATGAGATGGGGGAAGGGACCACATGGACCAGGGAAGGGGAGGCAGACAGATGTCGGAGGATGAGGAATGTACTAAGGGGAGTGAGCCTCATCGCAAGGCCAGGAGGAGAACAGATGGCACAAAAGATTATACGACAGGGAAGGGGTCCACGTTGGTTAAATGCAGAAGGACAGAGGATGCCCGGGTTGCCTGTGCACCGTTGATCTAGGCACTTGAATTGCAGCCGTCGGAGAGATGCGTCCTTGATTCCGGACCCCCCCCCCCTCCGCTTAAAGGTAGAAATGCGGGGGGGATCCGGAATTACCCTGTGCGCCGTTTATCCGGGTGCTCCGATCATAGCCATTGAAGAGATGTGCCTTCGATTCCGGACCCCCCCCCCCCTCCGCTTAAAGGTAGAAAGGCGGGGGGGCTCCAGAATCCTATGTGCGCCATTGATCCGGGTGCATGAATCTCTGTCGTCCAAACTTGATTTCCATTTAAAGACAGACACATTTGCATCCCAAACTTAGGGTAAGTGGGTTTTTAACCCATACCTTCACATTTTACCCCCGCTACAAGAAATATCACTAACATTTGGCTCCATGGGGGATAGATTCATCCCTGTGATGCTCTAAGGACTCTTTTGCAGATTCAATGTCTTGCTGTTGGGTTATGGAGTCATTTATTAAGCTGAAAACAAAACAATATTTACAAAAACAAAAGAGCCGACTGCGACTCACATAATTTTTTTTTTCAAGAAATGCCCATTTACTGGGCCACTAAAAACTTATTTTCCTTCCAAATCCTGCAACCCGTAAGTGTTGTTTGAAAATACTTCAGAGATCTTAAAAGGCCCAAACCAGAGGGCATCAAACTTACTGTGGTTTCCCTTTTCCTGCCTGGGTGCATCCCATTTGAGCACTAGATCACCCAACTCAAATTCTTTCTTTTTTCTCTTCCTGTCAAAAGCCTGCTTGATCTTCGACTGATGATAGTAGGCCCTGTTCAGAACCTGTTCCCTGATTTGCTGTACTTCTACCATCTGATGAATCCTTCTGACCATATGGTTAGGCTCTCCTTCAAGGTCCTGGAGGAAATTCGCCATAGATAAGGCGAGATGAGTAGGGAAAACAACCTCTGTTCCATAAACAAGTTGGAAAGGTGAAATTCCCAGGGACTTCTTTGTTGTCACTCGGTCAGCCCATAGAGAAAATTTGAGTTTCGAATCCCAGGCCCTTTTATTGTTTTCCAACAATTTTTTAATGAGCTTGATCAGGATTTTATTTGAAGATTCTGCCAGTCCATTTCCTTGAGGATAATAAGGAGTAGAGTGAATTAGTGAGATCTCATACTATTTGTAGAACTTGACTAAAGGTTCAGACCGGAAGGGGGAAGCATTATCAGTGACAATTCTGCTAGGGCAGCTAAATCTGGCTATGATATCCTCCATGAAGTTGATAATTACTTTTGGGAAGCGCTCCTAGTGGGGACAACTTCTATCCATTTGGTGAAATAGTTTGTCGCAGTCAGGATCCATCTGTGCTAGCCACTTGAGGGAGGATGGATTTCTCCAATGAAGTCCAATCCCCACTGCTGAAAAGGTGCTGAAACTACTACAGTCTTTAATGGCAGCGATTTGAGCTGCTGCTTTCCTGAGAACTTCTAGCATTTTATACAAGCTCTGATTTCTCTGCAGACATCAGGAAATAAAGTGGGCCAGTAATACCCTGCTCGGAGGATCTTATGAGCCTTTTTCTTCCAAAAATGATGACCTCCGCAGAGACCGCTATGGAAATCAAACATAACCTTCTGGGCTTCTTGCGGGTCTAAACACCTTAAAAATACCCCTAGAGGGTCTTTCCAGTACAAGGCTTGGTCAATGAGGAAATATCTGACCTCCTTGAGCTTTAAAGCTCTTGCCTTGCTCTTTTCCATTCCATTAGGAGGCCTCAATTCTTGCAAAAAATGCAAGATATCCTTGTACCAGGGGCATGCTCCTAGCGATAAAGTGACTTGGGAACTTTTGTTGGATGACTCGGCCTGCTTATTGACGAATTTAATCCCTAAATCTTTTCAATTGGATTCAACAAACAACTTAGCTAAACCCTACCCCTTTATCAACTTGGTGGGCTTAATCTCCAGATCAAATTCTAGGATCTTGGCAATCCACTTACCTCTTGTTCCGTCTATATCAGGTTGTATAAGTATGTCCTTCACAGAGGCCGAAGGAACGTATGCAGTGATCCTTGAGTGCAAGACATAGACTCTAAAAGATTTGAGAGCTTTCACCAATGCATAGGCCTTCTTTTCCATGATATTGTATCGGAATTTTGCATCTCTCAACACCTTGTTGAAGAAGGCAATGGGCTGCTCTCACCCTTGATCATTTTTCTGCAATAAGACCGTTGCTATTGTATCATAAGAAGCAAAAGAAAAAATCAGGAAATCTTTGGAATAGTCAGGACTGATCAGCACTAGTGCCTCAATCAATGCCCTTTTTATCTGAACAAAATATTCCCTGGGTTCAACAGTCCCTTTCACTTCATTTCCCTTTCTAAGCATGGTTGTGATGTGTTTCACCAGCTCAACAAAATTTGAGACGAATCTCCTCAGAAAATTAATCTTCCCCAAAAAGGCTTGGACTTCCTTCTTGGATCTGGGAGGTGACAAGATCTGAATTGCTTCTACCCTACTAGGGTCAATTCTCACTCCCTCTTCTGACACTATATGGCCTAAAAGTTTCCCCTCCTTCATAGCAAACAAATATTTCTTGGGATTTAAAGATAAGCCATACCTCAGACACTTTAGGAAAACTTTTTTCAAGTGGCAGCGATGCTCCTCGTCTGACCTGGAGAAGACTGTGATGTCATCCAAATTGTTACACATTATTTTCGTCATCCCTATGATCGTTAATGATGTAAACCTATTTGTTGCCTTCAGAGGGGTCAGTGGCCTAAGTTCCTAAAGAAGGAAGGCAGAAGAACTTTTCCTGAGAGAAAATGTTGGATTCTCCTTTGTAAAAACCTTATAAAAAGGGATGTTCGCAGGTTTCTATATAGGCAGGGTGCAAGAATGGCCAATTCTGACAGGTTGTACTATAGCCAGGGTGCGAACAGTTCACAGGTTTCTCTATAGCTAAGGTGCGAACATGCCAGCACGTGGGAAAACCGAGCGTTTTCTCGAATCTTCTAGAAGGAGAAGCTTCTATGGTGAGGTGGCATCCAAATGGTTTGGATCTTACTCACTTTCATGATTTAGTGGGATCATCCTAACCTCCTCACCTTATCCTCTTCAACTTATAAAAGGAGAGG
>ML778856.1:1426882-1441004 GCA_009831015.1 Picea engelmannii | reverse complement strand
AACCGAGATGAGAGTTCGACGAAGATCTCATTCTCGAAGTGTTTCCCATGGTCGGAAACAAATTGGAGTGGTACGCCAAAACGGGAGATGACGTGGTTAAAGAAAAAACGCGCTGCAGTGTCAGCGGTGTTGTTGAAGGTGGGTATAGCTTTGGCCCATTTGGTGAAGTAATCGACGGCGACAACAATGTATTTGTGACCATTTCTAGAGGGGGGATTACAAGTCATAAAGTCAATGCCCCATTTGCAAAAGGGTCCCACAGTAATGACAGGGTGCAGAAGAGCGGGGGCAGCACGGGATTTGTTGGCATAGATATGACATTGCTCACATCGTTTCACGGCATGAATGCAATCATGAAACAGGGTAGCCCAAAAGCAACCAGCCCGGATAATCTTTTGAGCAGTGGAGATACCTGAAAGATGGCCCCCACATGCGCCACTGTGGCATTCATTTAATACTTATTCGGCCTCGTCAATAGTCAGGCAATGACAGAGAATGGTGTCGACGCCCCACCGATATAGGATGTCTCCGATGAGGAGATAGCGAGGGGCCTGATGGTGAATATGCCGACGATCATCTCGTGATAGATGGTTACCAAACTTTTGAGTTCATAGGTAGATGAGAAGGTCTCCGTACCAAGGATCATCAGAGGTGATGTAAAAGAGATGTTCGTCAGGAAAGTCGGTGTTGACGGGGGCACTGGTGATGTCAGAGGGAAGGATTGTGACAAGTTAGGAAAGAACGAGGGCCTTCTTACTCTTAGGTGTTGAGCACTCGAGGTCGTATTCCTGGAGGATAACGATCCATCGAGCGAATTTTCCATTGACTTGGCATCGACTGAGCAAGTATTGCATAGGGTTGGAATCTACGACGACCTTCGTGGTGCGAAGAAGAATGTAATGACGCAGTTTCTGGACTGCGAGGACAACTGCAAGAGAAAGTTTCTCTTCATGTTTATACTTCAAGGGTGGCCCTGAGAGGTTTTTACTAACGTAGTAAATGACGTGTTCACGATTGTCATCTCTGAGCTGGATGAGGACATCGGCTACTGATACAGCTGATACTGATACATAGAGGATGTAGTCGCGATTGTAGTCAGGTGCACTAATTAGAGGTGCATTGGAAAGCGTTGCTTTAAGATCGTCAAATGACTTTTGGGCATAGTCGTCTCAGTGAAAGGGGATGTCATGACGTAGTAAGCGGAGGAAACCGTGTGCGCATATGGCATAATCAGGAACAAAGCGTCTAAGGAATTTAGCTTTTCCCTATAGACTCTGCAGTTGTCGTAAATTCTGAGGAGGTGGAATTTCGGTGATAGCTTTGACTTTAAGGGGGTCCACGGTAATACCGCTTTGGGAAATGATAAAACCGAGGAGGCGCCCCGCGATGACACGTAATACACACTTGAGAGGGTTCAAGAGGTGGTTATACTGACGAAACCATTGAAATATGATTCGTAAATCATCGAGGTGTTGGGTGCGCTTCTTAGATTGAGCTGTGAGGTTGTCCAAGTAGGTGAGGATGATTTTAGCCAGATCGTGAAAGATGTATGTCATCACGCACTGGAAGGTTGCGCCGGCATTTTTGAGGCCGAAGGGCATCACACGATATGCAAACGTACCCCACGGGGTAATGAATGTGGTTTTATACTGATCGGTTGGGTGGATTTGAATTTGGTTATAGCCAGAGAATCCATCCATAAAGGAAAGAGCCTTGTGGCCAGCGCAGTCATCGATAATATGATCGATGAAAGGCGTTGGGAAGTTGTCCTTGGGACGTGCGTTATTGAGATCACGAAAGTTGGTGAAGACGCAGATAGAGACCTATTTTTTGTCGACGGGTACAGGGTTGGAAACCCATGAAGTGTAAGCGATGGGGTAAATAAACCCGGCCGTACGTAATTTATCAACTTCGGCTTTGATAGCCGCGGCCTTAGATGGGTGTAGCAGTCACTGTTTCTGGCGAACTGGTGTGATGTCAGGCCAAGTGTTGATGCGATGCTCGACAATAGATGGGTCGAGGCCAGGCATCTCCGTGTATGACCATGCGAAGATATCCCTGTATTCTTGGAAGAGGGCTTTGTAGGCAGCGATTTCCTGTGGAGTACAAGCAGCTCCAATGATGATTTCCTCGACGATGCCGTTTTTAATGGAAATGTCGATTTTGATGGTGGGGGATATATTAGCCAGATTACCTTCTTCAAAGGCATCAGGGGCAGGAATGGGATTGTTGAACCAATCGATAGGCCCGAACGGGATAAAATCTTTGGTCTCGACCGCGTAAACAGGGTTTTGGTTAGGAGGCACGAGGGCTTCCTGTGGAAGGAAAAGTGCACGATGGTGTAGTGTGTCCCAAGGAGAGTCTGGGTATTGTAGCTCTTCCTGTATTTCTTCGTCGCATTGAAAACGATGAGAATATAATGGATCGTGAGGAGTGATCTCAGTGACAGTGTGGTTTCCCCCTGCTGACGAAACAGAAGGGGTAATGCTAGGAGAGGGTGAGGGTTCACTCGACATGAACCATATGTTGAAGTACTGAGGGGTACCCATGGTGGTTGGATGAAGAGTCTTCATTGGGGAATGAATAGGAGAGTTGGGAGGGTTGTGGGGTAGATCCTCAGAGATGTCATGTAAGAACCATGGAGGCGTTGGGAGTGCCTCGGGTTCTGGAGAAATGACATGAAGATCCTCGAATGACAAAGTAAGGTCAATTACCGCTGTTGCGGGTTGGTGACGCAGGGCCAATTGACGTTGCCTATATATGAGGATTATAGGACACTGGAATGTAAAATGTGCTACAGTATTGAAAAGAGAGCAAGGGAACCTCATGCGTTCATTGACTGAAGTGGTGACATAGCGAATGTCAGTGATATTTGTTGTGGAAGACGTAGCAGGGCGTGGGTCGTTCTGAAAATTCTGGCGTACAACAGCTAATGTCTGCCGGAAACGTGGCAGTGATGGGAAGTGATGGGTGTAATGGCCATACTCGGAACAGATAGCACACACGAATTTAGTCCTCAACCCTTTACTACTGGAAGGCTGGGTGGTAGCAGTAGAACTAGCAGTAGTGATGGGTGTGGTGGGGGTTGGATTGATTGGAATCAAATTCCGTAATTCCGGTAGTGATGGGAAGTTGTTGGTTTGGTGACCCTCTTTCTCACATAAGGCGCAAGGTGGTGGAATGCGCGGAGGAAGTGGAGTTGTGGGCTCCTTCTTCTTTCTCCTGCCCCCAGCTGTAGCAGGGGAGGTAGGAAGTATGGGGGTAGTGGGGGTGAGGATAGGAATCGTCATGGGGAGGAATTCCTGTGGGTGAGGGACCATCTCAGGTGGATGTAAATACCACACTGGGATTGCTAACACCATATTGGGTAGTGTGAGCGTTGCAGCTACCTGGAAAGATTCTATACTGGATGGAGGGTAAAAGAAGGGAATTTGAGTGAGGGGTCAGGGAACTGTCTCCCAAATGGGACTAGGCCTTTGAGGGGGTGTGGATTCGTGGACCGTGGGGGTCGATGAGTTCACAGGAGGCTCCTGTGGGAGTGATGCTGCGACTGTTGAGACGTCAGGAATGACTGGAGCCTCCTGAGGAGGATGAGCATCCTCCGTGTGAGGTTCTTTAGATGAGACGACACATACTTGATTAGGGGGAAGGAGTGGTGGTGCTCCATGGTACGTCCCTAACAAGGATGGATCTTTGAAAATCCTAGGACCCATCTCTACTAGCGGATATGTATCTCTGTTGGTATGGATGAGAGGAAGAATGTTATCGAGGTTGGCAGATGGATTTGGCTCATAATGTGAGACTTGGTCGATGGTCACAATCTTTCCATTGTGGGGGAACATGATGGTCCTAAAGACTGATGATGCCACTGCCTTCATAGCATACATGTAGCTACGTCCGAACAAGATATTGTAATTGAGTTGAGCATCGATAACTTCAATGTCAACAAGAATAGTTTTGCCCCCGAGTTCCACAGGGACATTTTGGAAGAGCCCTTCAGGAGATGATGGTCTTCCGTCATAAGCTCGTAATGTGATGGTGGATGGTATGAGTTCCGGGGAACCAATTTTCTGCCATACTTCTTTGGACATGATGCATGTAGATGCACCCTCATCGATGATACACCGATGGACGATGATGTTCCGTATTTTTACTGGTACTTGAATAGCGACCGCAGCAGGAAGACAAGATTCACAGCTATCAAGGTCAAAAGTGATGAGTCGAGTATCGGCAGGGTCGACTGCCCCCAAGGCGGAAAGTAGTGATTTCTTCTGTGTAGGACAAGTCTGGAGGACTTCCAGAACTGACATGGCAGCTGGGGATTGTGCAAAGTCATCTACCAAGATGTAGTTATGTGCTGCCCTAGCCTGTGGGTTGTGAACATTCCTACGCAAGGGGATGCGAGGGATACATAATGGTGGTTCGGTAGAAGTGCGAGGGATCATCAACGGGGGTCCCGTCGGTGTAGGGTTTATCTCTAGAGAGATAGGAGTAGACTCAGCTGGTGTTGGATACTGACAATTGTGTGTTTGCAGAAGAATTTCCTCCTCACTGGTGAGGAGAATTGTTCGCTCTACTAGATTGTTGGGGTTGTGATATTGGCCCACCTGAGGTGGGGAGTTCTGCGTGTCCTATTGGGTGTTTATCACACCTTGATGTGGGATAGGATTTTGCAGCACGGCGGGAGGGGTTTGTTTCACGTATGGTTGTTGTGCCTTTTGAGGGGCAGGTTGCGCTGGGGAGGGGGGGAGGCTCCCAGAGTATTTTAACCTTTTGAAATCAACGATCTGGGGGAAATGGTGAGTGTAGTGACCGAGCACTCCACAAAGAGAACAAGGGTGGATGGTTTTAACATTATTCCTCCCTTGGTGTTTGTTATTATTGCCCCCCTGGGGGTTTTGGTTCCCTTGGTTATGGTTTCCCCCAGTGGGTTGGTGCTGTGGAGGTTGATTCCTGCCTTGACCCAGGTTGTTATTGTTCCTATTCCATCCTTTCTTCTTGGCATTGTTCGAAGGGTTGGCTGTGTTCAATTGTTCAAAATTTTGGTATTGTTGAGCAGCAGAGGGTTGAACAGAATTTACCCCCGCATGAGGATGTGGGGGAGCCATTGGTTGTGGCGGGCCAGGAAAAGGGAAGTATGGATTTTGTGGTGGTACCGATCCATAGGGTATGTAGGAAGGTGTATTTCTTTCACTAGTACTATAAGTTGATGTTGAAGGAGTACCACTGTTTGTGGGAATAGGTGGATGTATGGGAGGTGCCGGTGGTGGTCCACTAATGGGTGGAGGTATAGCAACAGGGTATGGCTGTTGATAAGGGGGTGGGGGGTAATAAGAAGTGCCCCCATATGCCGGCGGGTATTGAGGTGTTCCATACATCGGTGGTGGTTGGGGTTGTGGACCATGGTGTGTGGTGGCACCTATTAGTCCGTCTGCTGAGTGAGACATCCCAGGTTTGTCCTGGCCAAATGGCACAGGTTTGGGAAGATTAGGAAGTACTATGTATAAGTATCATAACTATGCATAAATGAGGTCATATTGTTGAGCCTTGCTGATGGCTTCCTCTTCAGATTGTGGGAAGGTGGAAGCTACATCCTTACCAAGAAGAGCGACAAGGGATCTAAGAAACCAGTCAAGACATTGCTGTTTGGTGGTTTCTTCTTTACACAAACTATGTCGCCTACGCCATTCATGAATGTGGTCAACGATGTGGGTGGCTGAGGTCTGTTTGAAGTTAGACAGTAGTTCGAGACCGTTGTCATGGCAGATGGGTAATTGGAAGAAAGTTAAGAATGCTTTGGCCAAGGACTCAAAGGTCGTATGGGACCCTAATTTTTCTTCGACATACCATTTGGCTGATGGGCTAGTGAGTGTGCGTTGAAATAATCACAGTCTGACGAAATCATCCACAATGCTATTGGAAGAACACCATAGATGAAAGGTCATGACATGGTTGGCAGGGTCCTCCCCCGCCTTTCCTTCAAACTTTGGGATGTCTGAAGGAAGTTTGGTTGGCATTGCAGGCCATGTGGCGTCATGCAATATAGGATCATTGGTAAGCTTGGTGAGATCCGGTATGTTGAGAGAATCCAAGTATGGCATCTGTAGTGGGGTGGGAATATTAGTTCCGACCATATTGTGTTGTGAACCTGACCCTTGATGGGGACTAGGTGGGTTGGTGCTTCCTCCTTGAGAGGAAGTGGGTCCTCCACTCCCATGTAAAGGAGAGCGAGTGAATGGATGACCTTGGGAATTGGACCCAAGTAATGTAGAACCAAGAAAAGCTGATCCTAAGATAGTAGCACTCACATGAGTGTGTGAAGGAGGTACCGATGAGCGGGTATGACCAGATACTCCCCCTAAAATAGGAGGAAGGTTGAGCAAGTGTCGTGAACGATGGGGGTTCTGTGGTTCCCCTATGATGTTAGACTATTTGTGTGAAATTTATGCAACAAGTGGTGAGAGAAATATAGAAACAAGAGTCTTTGCTGTGACTATTTTACACAATATATATATCAGAGTCAAACTGTAATCAGATGTGCATCATACATAAATGAAAAATAAGCATATATGTGGGTAAGATGGTTTTGTCCACGTGGGGGAATCAAAATGAAAGAAAATGCTCGTGTCCTAGAAGACATAACGTCCTTCCTCTCAAATAGCACTGGACCTTCCAATAGTACTCAACAGTGGGGTCTGAAGTCACCGGAAAAGACACTAGTGAAGGATGAAATAACTAGTTATAATGAGGGGTAGAGGGGGAAATATCCTGAAAGAGCTGGCAATACTTCCCAATAGCCACACAAAATCCAATCAAGGTGCGACTGCAGCCCACAATCGCCACCTGGGTAGATGTCCTAAAATTGGTTACTAGGTACCTCGGTCCAAGTGCGACATTTAGATTTTTGGCCTAAGAAATGGGTCACGGGCTGGATCTCATCCAAGAGGTGGGTGCCTCAAGGGGGGATGCACAGAACAACCGGACCTCGGCCTTCAACCCTTCACGGGTATCTCCCTGCCTTATGGTAATTGGAACACTGGACTTGGAGGATTTGAAGTTCCCTATTTGTCAACCTCTATGTTTGAAAATGTGAGAACCAGATAACGAGGAGTTATTTGGATGCCTATCCCCGAAATCCTACCTAGACTAAAATCTTCTTTTGGCACCTCCTGTGGAGGAAAAATTAGTGAGTTTTTAGAAAGATTTTAGATGAAGTTGTTTTGTGAGGATGGGGGTGAAAACTAACCTCATTTGATTAGAAGTGGGAGTGGATAGTCCTGTCAAGAAAAGATGGGGTGTTTTCAGAATCCCTTTGGAGGAAACCTACTTAGACCTCCACGTTTCGAGAAGAGGCTATGTGAGTGAAAAAGTGACTTTTGTGTGTGAGTGGAAAGTGTACCAAATTTTAGTTATTTAGATGTCACCTTGCTGCATGTGGACTTCGCTTGGTCCTTACAAAAAGTGTGATTACCTAATTAGCTAGATGTCATTGGTACAACCTTGTGGAATTTTAAAAGCAATAGGAAACTAGCATGTGGACATGTGATCCGTTACTATCCTTTAACTCCCTATGTGTGAGTTAATCTAGAAAAAGCATGAAACTATCCTAGATTGAACATGTGGGCATGTGTGGGCCCGTTACAAACTTTTAACCTCTCCTAGTTTTTTGATCTAAGAAAGGAAAATTGCAACAACTATCCTACTTTTGTGATATGTGGGCATGTATGGGCCCGTTACAAATTTAGGATATGTTTGAAAAATGAAACTAAGAGGGGTCCCCAAAAAAAAAACGGGCCTTTGTCCTCCCCTAATTTTTTTTTTTGAAATTTTGTTAAGGGAGATGAGATCATTTTCGCAATCCTTTTCTGGTTCTCAAGATCGCTTGATGGTGCAAGAGAAGAGCATACTCAATATTGTTACTTCAATTTCTAGTCCCAAATGTGAATTAGGTGTGATTAAGTATGATTGTCCAACTTAGACTATAAATCAAAGAAATCCATCCACGTGCCAAAAAGCAAATAAGGGAAAATGATTTTTATCCACCTAAGTGCCTATGTTTGTTTGACTATCCCCTTTATAAGTTGAGGGGCATAAGTGGTGTAGTATTTAGAGCATGCATATCATCATTCTTAAGAAGGAAAATGACTTTACCCACATCCCAAGACCTTACAATGTGAAATTTAAATCAGATGCGTGCCACCTAGTGCATACACAGGCGCACAGAGCGCAGACGCGCTAGCAGAATTGATGCCGAAAGCGCATGTGCGCAGAGAGAAACTGTGGAACAGGCGCATGCGCACACGATGCGTGCCTGTGGGGTGAAATAACCACGCACCCGTGGAAAAATGGCCGAGAAGAAAAATCCGGATGGATTTCTCTCAATTCTCCCTTGAATTGACTGGTTAACAGGTTAGTTGAGGCCAGTTTGTGTCCCTGCAAGTTAATGAAAGCAAAAGGAAAGAAAAATAAACCCAAATGAGGGAGGAATTGATACCTTATCCCCAGTATGGTCGCCAATCTATTTGCACCCAATTCGTCACTTGGTGAGAAAATAAAGGGTGCTTACATGCCCAGTTGGGTCTTGCTAGGCATGACAGTTGTAGAGGAAAGGGTTAGGAAAAGAACAACAAAACTATAAACAAGAACTAAACTAAAACAAACAAAAACTATGAGCATATAAAAAAGAAATAACAAACACAATAGACCAATATCACCAATGTTTTTAGGCTGATCAATTGATGAAATCCAAAGCACAATGAAGAAAGGGAACTGTGGTTCCTTCTTCCTCCAAAGGAAGGCTCTTGAGGCCCTCACAAAATTTCTCTCCTTACAATAAGAAAATGAGAATGATGGTGAAAGAACTCCAAGCATATTCACTCAATGGATAGGTGAATGGCTCTATGAAATGTTGCCAATGTGTTATTGTCAAGGAGTGAGTCCTTAAAACAATCTGAGCAGCATAACATTACATGAAATTCCCTGAAAAAATGATGTTTCTTCATGGCTTTTTATAGCATGGCATTGGGTGATTATGTAACTCCTTTGAGGTGTGAAAAGGGGCTCTTTAGGGCTCAATTAGGTCTTTGACCAGCCTACCATGCGGATTCAGCTCAGATTTGATGTCAAATCGGCTTGGGAGCTGATCCATTAGTGGTTGGGAGGCCGACCAATTTCAATAAATGCGCCGTTTAGCAGGTGCGCGGGTTTTTGCGCCCACAGCCGTGCGTCGTGCATGCATGCACGCATGGTACGTTTCTGTTCCGCGCATATGCGTGCGCACCTAGATTCTATAAAGCGCCCTTCAATTTTTGGTTACTTTGTATAGTTTTTGACCCTTTTTCCATGCTGTGGAATTAATCCTGTGTCATGAATGACTTCATTCCTGTTTTGATGATGCAGAGTTCTTGTTGCCATGTGTGGACGAAATTTCAGTGATAACAACGAGGTCGCATTGAGACTGACAGAGTTACTCACCCTACTTTGTTGGTCTTGGTGTAGATATTGCGTCTATTATGGGGGTCGCTTGAAGGTACACCCACAATTATGAGTGGAAGCTTTTCGAGTTGATTTCGGGCTAGATACCCTGCCCTTGTGCGTGGATCGGACTGTCGACTGTTTCCCTAGGAATCACTGTAGTGATTGGTAACCTTAGTGGCCTATCTCTTTAGGTTCTTTACACAAGGTGACTGTGGAGGGGAAAGTATTCATGGTACTTGGAATCGACGTTGGCCAAAATCACTCGGGATCCTTGGAGGGTATACCCACGATTATGTGTGGGAGCTTGCACTAGGGTGTAAGTCCATTAAGCAGGTTGTCAACGTAATTTTTCCACCCGCTCTATCTCAGCCACTTCTTATATTGTTCCCGCGACGTTGGATTTCATCACCAACTAGTGTGTTCATTGTGAGAAGGTTTTGTTTGTTTGCTTGCTTCCTAGATTTTTAACATGTGTTGTTTGTTTTCCCTAGTAGACTCTAGGTTGGATTTATTTAATGGCGTCAGTTCCTGGAATGACCAATGAAGGAACCTCTGATCCAGGGGAACCTTTTTTTTTTCCTTCTTATGGAAACATTGGTCCTCCTCACCTCGCTACTTTAAGCCTTCCAGGTCTCTTAATTGGATTACCGGTATGGTTGTTTTCCACTTAGGTAATCCCGAATGCAGTAAGTGCTTCGTTCATAAGCACTTCCCTCCAAGAGCATCAACCTCAAGTTGATCCTTCATTGTCTTCACCAGTAAGGTCTTCTTCGCCTTCTTCGCTTGCAAGGTCTCCTTTTGTTTCATCTTCTTCGTTGAGTGAAAGTTCTGAAGCTAGTAACCCGGTGAATAAGAAGAAGAAGAAAATAAAGAATAAGAAGAAGAAAATTAAGCAAGGATCCAAACTTCCGACCACTGTCAAACATGTTGGAAAACAACTAGTTACTGTTACTCATGCTGGAAGTGTTGATGTCAAGATCACCCAAACAACCTGTAAGCCCAAGTACCCTTCCAGGATTTGTAAGGGTAGCCATCTTCTTAAGGAATGCCTTGGTCTATCCAAGGTTATAGAAGCATGGTCTACACATCTTCTCCAATGCATTTCATCAGCCTCTGAAAAACATACTGATGACCTCCCATCAACTAGTCATGATATGGTTGGGAAGAAGAAAAGTAGAGTCAAGTTCCCATGTATGTTATGCAAAGGGAGTCATCTAACTCATCTTTTCCCTCATATGGAAAAAGACTCAAAATTAATGGAAGACATGACTGTTTCACAGCCTCAACTTCCAGCTGCGTATCGCAAGATTTCTCTCAACCCACCTGTAGTTGATGGAATGATCACTCTGGTCCCTTCACCGGTCAATCCGGTTGATCATGTCATCGATCTAGTCACGTCCTTAGTTGAACCATTTGACAAAGTGGTTGATCTGGTACCATCCTCAGTCAATCTCATTCTCCCCTCAGAGAGTGAAACTAAAGAGGTCGATCCGATCCCATCCTCGATCGATCCCACTCTCTCGTTAGAGAATGTCACCCAAGTGGTCGATCTGTTTCCATATGTCGACCCCATTCCCTCCTTGGAGAATGAAACTCAAGTGGTCAATCTGATCTCTCCATTGGTCAATCCTACTCTCCTGGTAGAGATTAAACCTGATACTGCCCACGTTTTTCTCATTAATACATAATCGCCTGTGCAGAGGGGTATTCCTCCTCCCATAGGACCCCCTCCAAGTAATGAGACCATCCATTTTGATTGGGGTGTGCTAACTGGACCTCGTCTTCCCTCTTACATTCCTTTCTAGATTACAGTACAAGTTTGTGGTCGGGACGTTCCCCAAACGTTGATAGATGAAGGTTCCTCTGTTAGTAATTTGTCCTCTATTGCTTGGCAAGCTTTGGGTTGTCCTCCACTTGCACCGATTACACATAATCTATTATCTTTTAACAGAAGCACTAGTCAACCTTTAGGGACCCTTCCTCAGTTTCCTATAACTCTGGGAGGGAAAATTGTCTTTATCGATGTCATGGTAGTCTAAGACCCCTTGGATTTTGCTTTACTCCTTGGGAGAGATTATGTCTATGCCATGAAATCTATTGTGTCTACTCTTTTTCGTGTGATATCTTTCCCTCACGATGGACGAGTTGTGACTGTTGATCAAATTTCATTCATTGACCCCACCTGGATTTCCTCCCTGAATGGTTCTTGTATGCAGACAATATTGCCCCTACCATAGGTCAATTATGTGGTGTTGTCGCCCATGGCTTCAACTTCTGATGACTTAGATCCAGTAGTTGACATGGTGATCTCTTCGATAGGGTTGTTAGAGTCTGATCTCTTTACTCCTATCATGACCCTCGACATGGTGTCCTTCTAGAGTGTGTTTCTTCCTTCCAGTGGAGACCTCTTGGAAGCCATGACCGAGTTTTGTCCCTTGACATGGTGTCATTTCAGAGCATTGTCCTCTTGGAATCCATGATCAAGAAGGGAGATTTCCGAGGATAGTTTTTGCGTCTCTGAGGAAACCTCGTTAAAAAATGAAATAGAGGTCTTTGAGCATGGTTTTCTAATTTCAAGATCGTTAAAAAATGAAACCACTTATGAGGATAGTTTTTTGTCTCTATGGAAACCTCGTTAAAAAATGAAACAAAGTCTACAAGCATAGTTCTTGTTTTTGTGTCAAGCTCGTTAAAAAATGAAATAGTTTTCCCCCTCTTTGTTTGAGTCAAGTCCTTCGTCTAGTATTTGAAGCTTCATTTCATTCTCCTTTGCATTTGGATGAAATGAAGCTTGGGGGGAATTTTCCTCAGCCTATGGACTTCATGCTGAAGTTGAGTCACTAGATTCTTAAGCTGGGGGCTAAGTACCAACCATGTGAATTCGTAGATAATGCGTTGGGAAGTTCAAGCATAGTTTTCTATGGTTCAATCTTGTGTAAAAATGAAACCACTTACCTGCAAGCATGCTTTCCTCTAGTTCAAGCTTCTGTAAAAATGAAACTAGGTCCAAGCATAGTTTTGTTTAGTTTTTAAGCTTGTGTAAAAATTAAAATCTATCCCAAACACAGTTTTGTTTTGTTTTTAAACTTGTGTAAAAATGAAAACAATCCCAAGCTTAGCTTTTGTTCTTTCTCATGCTCGTAAATACATGAGAATAAGTTACCAAGCTTAGTCTTTGTTCTTTCTCGTGCTCGTAAATCAATGAGAATGTAACCGAGTATACTTTTATCACTTTTTTGGACTTGTAAAGGTTATATGAAAAAGGAACCCCCTGGAGTTCCCTTTAATCTCTTTTCAGACTCTCTAAACATGAAAAGATTGCAGAGCGACCTTGTTATTTTCATGCTCGTTAAAGTATTTGAAGAAAACATCTGTAGAGCGATAGTTTATCTCTTTTTCGGTCTCATAAGACTATTTTACAAAAAAGGAACTGAGAGAGTTCTCTTTTGAGTGTTTTTTAGACTCTATAATCATGAAAAACCTTTGAGTTTTCTTTCTTTGGACTCATAAAAAAAACATTGAAAGGCCCATATGGGACCTGAGTTTTCTTTAAGTGTTTTTCAAACTCTCTAAACATGAAAAACCCATGAGTTTTCTTTCTTCAAACTCGTTAAATAAACATCGAAAGACCCACAATGGGACTGAACCACTCCTTCCCAGGGTTCGTTAAACATACTCCAAGGGACTCGTCTGAAGGATGAGCTTACATTTACAAGCATATGTTATCCTCCTCAATCTTGCGTAAAAATAAAGAGGTACTCGCCAGATATGGTGGGTGAAAAATTGGGAAAGAAATGTATCTAAACCTGTATTCTGTGGAAGAGTTGCTTTTGAACATGACACCATTTCACTCGCCTTGTGTCTAGGTTGGAAAATCCGCTCGTCTCTTGGTCATAATCCTTTATAAGATTACAAATTGGTTTGTGATCCCCATTGCTGAGTCAGTATTTCCAAGATAGTTGTCGTGTCGTCAATATGTTCAAAGAGAAGTTCAACCCGGAAAGCCTTCTATTGCGTTGACCATCCCTAAGTCAGTGCTAAATCACTTGTTACTTTGATCTACATAAAATCTTGTTACTTGTTTCGTGTCATTGATGTGGGATACATTAAGGCCCTCCTGTGATGAGTCTTTTCCTATCAACTTCAACTCATTATCCAGGAATTAGAATTAGAAACCAATTGGTACCTTGGAACTTGCATGCCTCAATGGCAGGTTTCCTCGCTTTCGACAGTGGGTTTTCATTATTGGCCCCTGATCGGAAGATTCCGCCGAGTGTTCAACTTCAGCTCATTTATTCACATTCATTGGATTGTACTAGTGTACCTTAGGAGTCATTGACATTAATGGTGATTTCCCTCGCACTTGTTAACGGTATACACTAATGACTGGTAATCAAGTGGTTTCTACCATGTTCGACTTTGACACATATACTCACATGGTTAGATTCGTACTATAGAGTGGTGGAGATGAAGACCCTGGATCTTTTCTGATAGATTCAGGGTGCGTTGGAGTATATTCAGTGTACTGTTGCATAGATCCACATTGTATGTCTCATGGCTATGTTCAAATTTGAGTCTTTAACACATAGATCCACAGTGTATTTTTGGTGGCTATGTTCAGATTTGAGTCATATTGGCATGGATC
>ML778856.1:1376841-1426832 GCA_009831015.1 Picea engelmannii | reverse complement strand
ACTGTATTTCCTTGTTTGTTGGCAGGTTTTCGACTGACTGTTTCTTGTTCCCTACACACACTCGACAAAGTATTTCAGCTATCACTCTGTTCTAACTTCATACTTTGGGGGGCTCTCTGTTACACATTATTTTCGTCATCCCTGTGACCGTTAATGATGTAAACCTATCTATTTCCTTCAGAGGGGTCAGTGGCCTATGTTCCTGAAGAAAGAAGGGATAAGAACTTTTCTTGAGAAAAGAAGTTGCATTTTCCCTTGTAAAAATCATGTAGAAAAGGAAGTTCGCAAGTTTCTATATAGGTAGGGTGCGAGATGTTCATAGGTTGCTTTATAGGAAGGGTGCGAGAATGCCTACACGTGGGAAAACAAGCATTTTCTCGAATCTTCTAGAAGGAGAAACTTCTATGATGAGGTGGCATCCAAATGGTTTGGATCTTACTCGCTTTCATGATTTAGTGGGATCATCCTAACCTCCTCACCTTATCCTCTTCAACTTATAAAAGGAGAGGAGTTCTCATGGAGAAAGTTATCTTTTTTGAGATTTAGTTAGCTTTGGAGCTTTTGGGATTGTTATCTTGGTGAGAGTGGCTTTGAGATTTGCTTTGTCAAGATAGATTGTAAATAGTATCAGATCTATGCTCTCAAAATCCTTGGAGCAAGAAGTGTGTCGGGAATGAAGGACAGTTGGAAGGGACCTTACGACATCAAGGCCATGGTTGTAATCTCTCTTTCACATTTAATATGATATAGTAATATGATTATTTCCTATAAAGCTTGTTGTGTTTTATTGTATGATTCCTTGTTCACATACATAGGTTTATATTGAGTTTATGCTATTGCTATCACTTTGGTTGGTTGCGTTCTTTTGTAGGATCATCATTGTATGAGAATTGGAACGAAGCTAGGATGGTGATGGAAAAAGGAAGCGATAGTTAAATTGTATGTCACCCATCGCTCTTTAGTTGGTAAATTAAATATTTAAAACTTAAGGAAAGCGTCATGTTCTGGTGTGTTTTGTTCTAGATATAGGTGGATCTAGGGAGATCAGTTAGTGTCCGCACCTACCGATTAGTCCGATAACAATAGGCAAGTCATAAAAAGTGGTGAGCTGGGATGAGGGTGAATTATGGCATAGGATATTAGGCCATCTTCATCATGGAGCCTTGAAGATCATGCAACAAATATCTACTGGACTTCCAAGGGGAACACTTGCTTAGTTAAATCAGTGCAAGGGGTGCACCCTGGGGAAGTATGTAAGGTCCACCTTTCATGAAAAGGAGAACCATGCTTCGGTGATCCTGGAGAGAATTCAAACGGATGTGTGTGGACCATTCTCAGTTTCTTAAACAGAAAAACAAAGGTATTATGTTATTTTTGTTGATGAATTTTCTTGTAAATGCTGGATATTCTTCATGCAGAAGAAGGATCAAACATTCTCAAAGTTCTGTGAGTTTAAAGCATTGGTGGAGAAAGAGTCAGGGAAGCAAGTGAAGGCTCTAAGGAGCAATAATGTTGGAGAATACGTATCTAACGAATTCAAAGACTTATGCAACAGAGAAGGAATTCAAAGAGAACTCACAGTGCCTCATAACCCACAACAAAATGGGGTCGCAGAGAGAAAGAACAAAACGATCGTGGGTGCAGCACGAGCGATGTTGCATGATCAGGGCCTACCAATTCATTTGTGGGTAGAAGCATGCAATACTACGATTTATGTGCAGAACTGTTGTCCTCATAGAGTACTTGGAATGAGTACACCTAAAGAAGCTTTTACTGGTAAGAAACCTGATGTTTCACATTTAAAATTTTTTGGCTCATCTGTTTTTGTGCATGTGAACAAGGATGCCAGGAAGAAGCTGGAACTGACTGTTGAATTTGGGATATTTTTGGGCTACATAGAAACACCCCATAATTATCGTGTGTATTTTCCGAATAGTAATATGACTGTTATGCGATGGGATATAAAATTTGATGAAGGGAAGGCCATGCGGTTGTCGCTTGAGAGGGAGCTAGACTTGCATGCAGAAGAGGAACTGTTGGTTCTCAAGGATGAGTCTCAAGATGTGGATGAACCACATTAGGAGGTTCATGGAGTGGAGGAAACCACTCAAGCAGATCCATCCATCAGAAATGGTAGAAAGTGCACCACGGAAGCTGACCAATTGAGACTAGATGTTGCAAAGAATGTACGAGCCCCTATTTCACAACGTAGATAGAGACAATATCCTGATTGATTTGCTGGATACATGGCTCTCATGAGCAAATGTATTGTGACTAAACCATCTTCCTTTCATAAAGCAGTGCAGGACCCCACTTGGGTTGATGCTATGGTAGAGGAGTATGACTCCATTGTCAGAAATAGTGCATGGGATATTGTCCCAAGACCGATTGACAAATCATTGGTAGGTTCGAGATGGATCTACAAGGTAAAGCAAGCTGCTGATGGGAGTGTGGAAAAATACAAGGCCAGGTTTGTGGCCCAGGGCTTCCCATAGATCAAGGGGATAGATTATGATGAGACCTTTGCACATGTCGCAAGGTACTCTTCCATAAGATCCATCCTTGCACTCTCAACGTAGATGGGCTGGCGCATTCATTAGATGGATGTAAAAACTACGTTCCTCAATAGGATCATTGAGGAAGAAGTGTACATTGAACAACCAGAAGGTTTTGAGACCTTTGATAGGGAGTCACATGTGTGTAGACTCAAGAGAGCATTGTATGGGCTGAAGCAAGCACCCTGTGCTTGGCACACTCAGATAGACAACTATTTCAATGGACTGGGCTTCAACAAAAGTGAAGCAGATGAAAACCTATACCAAATTGTGGTGGAGGGTAAGATTTTAATCATTGTGCTTTATGTTGATGATTTAATACTTACTGGTGATGAGCAGTTGATACACTCATGCAAGGATGACCTTGCAAAGGAGTTTGAGATGAAGGATTTGGGCCTTCTTCATTATTTCCTTGGATTGGAAATATGGCAGGGAGATGGTGAACGTTTTGTGTCTCATGGAAAGTATGTAAGGGAGATACTGCGTAAGTTTCACATGGAGGGCTGCAAACCCATGGACACTCCTCTTCCAGGAAACTGGAGGAAAGAGGATGCTACTTCTGGAGAAGTAGTGGATGCTACTGTCTATCGATCATTAGTGGGTTCGCTAATGTATTTAGTGAATACGAGACCGAACATTTGCTATGTGGGTAACCAGCTAAGTCAAGAAATGGTTAAGCCTACCAAACTCTTTTGGAAGGCGGGTAAGCATGTCTTGATATATTTGAAGGGAACATCTGAGTATGGATTATGGTACAGACAGACGGATTTGGTGAAGTTGCATGGCTTCACGGATGCAGATTGGGCGGGCAACCCAACAGACAGAAAGAGCACATCGGGAGGGATATTTAGTATCAGATCTACAGTTGTTTCTTGGTACAACAGGAAACAAAGATCCATGGCACTTAGTTCAATGGAAGTAGAATACATGGTAGTGAGTCAAGATGCATGTGAGGCTATCTAGATGAGGAAGATCTTGGTTGGTTTTTTTGGTTCTCATTTAGATCCGACAATGATTTATTGTGATAATCAGAGTTGCATTAAACTCTCAATTAATCCTGTGTTTCATGACAGATCTATGCATATAGATATCCGGTATCATCATCTTAGAGATTGTGTGCAGCGGAAGATCATGTTGCTTCAATACATTCCTAGGGAAGATCAGGATGCAGACATTCTGATGAAGGCGCTCACCAGGAGAAAATTTGAATATCATAGAGACAGGATTGGGGTGAAGGATAATCCCTTTCTTGTTGAGAGGGAGTGTTGAAAAGTCAACAAGAAACATGTGTCTAATTTATTTTTCCCTTAAATAAATTGGACAATAAATATTAATCTATTATTTCATTCATAACTGAGTGAGTTGGATTTGTAACAAAATCATAAGTGTAGTTAAGTGAGTTAAGATCAGTTGTACTAGTTGTAACTAAACATGCACTAGTGAGATTTCAGTTAATCAGTGAACTCACATGCAACTAAAGATTCACCACGGTTAACTACATGCATGTCAGATCTAGTGGAGACCCAGTTGAGATAACAGGTGAAAGGGAAAGTTTGGCTATCATTTGTGATTTGATCACACATGCAGTGGATATTCTTATGAGCATGTGCAAACTAGGTAATTCTTTAATGATTCAATCATTGTGAGAATTCGAATTGCAGAGATTGTGCAGAGAAAGTAGGTTGTATGGACACAGAAATTGACACATGTATTTGCTGATTTGTGTATGACAGTGTGAGACAATTGTATTGTACTGAGAGCTCTTGGATTAGAGTTTTGTATGATATTGTTTCATGATTCATGATATACATAATATATGATAGTGGGGTTTTTAGCTTTACGCTTTCTCAGTAAAACTTATGTGTTATGTGTTCGTGATATTTCACTTTGTGATTGTGGTTGTGATCATGGTTTAATTTTCCACAAGAATAATAGTAGAAGCGATTCTATATTTAATAGTCACGTAAATTGTTAGATTAGGAGAAGCGCCAGAAATACATTAAGTGTATCAAAATTTCTACATGGTATCAGAGCCATGAAGGCCATGGAGTCACGAAAGTGAGGTGCAAACATTATTTCATTCTCGTAGGTCCCGTCTCTAGTAGGGTGTGAACCCTAGTACTGAAAACTTCCGTCATTTTTAGGAACAGTAATTCTCGCACCCTAGACAAAAGGCAAGGTGCAAACTTCATTGGCATTATCATAGGCTACAGTCAAGCATGGTTCTAACTTCCCTCACCCTAACAGTGAAGCAGAGTGCGAACTTCATTGGCATTCTCGCAGGCTACAGTGGAGCAGGGTGCGAACTTCCCAGGCAAGTTTGCAGGCTACACATAGGCAGGGTGCGGACTTCCCTTAGGCTACTCTCAGGTGGGGTGCGAACCTCCCAGGGAAGAGGGATTGCAGGAGTTGAGTTTTGGTGGTTGGATAACATTCAAATTTGCAATATTTTCTTGGTGCGACAGCTGATTCAAGATCGAAATTTATTTCAATGGCTTGAGGTTGGAGTATGCACTCGAGGGAAGCTCTAACTAAAATTTTTGGAAGGACAGGATGGAGGTAGTACTCGAAGACAATGTCTTGAAGGGTTACATTTACAATGATTTTCCTAAGCCGGATGCGACAGATACTGCAAATCTTGATGCATGGAAAAAGAAAGTGGCGAAAGCGATGAGGATTCTATTGGAGGGAGTATGAGACCACATTGTCTGAAGTCTCCATGGGAAAACCACACCATATGCAATGTGGAAGGTTTTGACAGATATGTTCCAAAACATTAGAGAACATAGGAAATTGGCGCTCAAAGATAAACTCAGGAAGATCAAGATGGAAAAAGGCGAAACCATTCCAAAATATCTCACGAAGTTTGTCCAATGTCAGGATGAGCTTGGAAGTGTGGGAATAACAATCACTGCTAATGATTTGGTGAGCTTGGTGCTCCTAGGGATTCCTAAGAGTTGGCACTGTTATCAAGACTCTGTCAATCGAAGGGAAAAATTGCCGGATTGGGAATGACTGTGATCGGATATAGTGCAAGAGGAGATTAGGTAGAACACTAGAGATGGATCTTCATCAAAGCGTGATGATGAAGAGGATTGTGCTTTGATTTCCAAGGCAAGGAAAGGGAAAGGAAAGAAATTTCATCCAAAATCCAAGTTGAAAGTCAAGAAGATTGATTTGTCCAAAGTGAAGTGTTTCCACTGTCACGAACATGGGCATCTCGCTACTAATTGTCCACAGAAGAAGAAGAAGAAGGCGGTTGCTAGATCTGCAATTGGTGAGGTTCTTGTCTCACAATTTGAACTTGAATTCACTTTGATCACATGCATGGATTCAATTGCATCGGGATCGGTGTGGTATTTGGATAGTGGCACTTCCTTTGACATGACGGGAGATAAAGAGTCTTTCATTGACTTGGAGGAGAAAGATGTCAGAATGCATATAGAGATGGGTGACGATGGACGATACAATGCAACTAGTATTGGTACCATTACCTTTCAGAGGGAGTCATGTAAACCATTTCAATTGAAAAATGTTATGCATGTTCCAGGTCTGAAGAAAAACTTGGTCTCAGTCGCAATGTTGGAGGACAGAGGCTATGATGTTGTTTTTAGTAGTGGAAAAGCCTACCTGCGACATAAAGAAACAGGTCAAGTCAAGAAGATAGGGATTCAAGTGAAGAATCTTTACATGCTGGAGGTAGATGGTTGCAGTACCATGATAGGCAAGGAAGAAAAAGTGGTGAGCTGGGATGAGGGCGAATTATGGGACAGGAGATTGGTCCATCTTCATCATGGAGCCTTGAAGATCATGCAACAAATATCTACTGGACTTCCAAGGGGAACACTTGCTCAGTTAGATCAGTGCAAGGGGTGCACCCTCGGGAAGTATGTAAAGTCCAGCTTTCATGAAAATGAGAATCATGCTTCGGTGATCCTGGAGAGAATTCACACGGACGTGTGTGGACGATTCTCGGTTGCTCCAACAGAAAAACACATGTATTATGTTATTTTTGTTGATGAATTTTCTCTTAAATGCTGGATATTCTTCATGCAGAAGAAGGATCAAACATTCTCAAAGTTCTGTGAGTTTAAATCATTGGTGGAGAAAGAGTCGGGGAAGAAAGTGAGGTCTCTAAGGAGTGATAATGGTGGAGAATACATCTCTAATGAATTCAAAGACTTCTGCAGTAGAGAAGGAATTCAAATAGAACTCATAGCGCCTCATAACCCATAGCAAAATCGGGTCACGGAGAGAAAGAACAGAACGATCGTGGGTGTAGCACGAGCGATCTTGCATGATCATGGCCTACCAATTCATTTGTGGGAAGAAGCATGCAATATTGCAGTTTATATGCAGAACCATTGTCCTCATAGAGTACTTGGCATGAGTACACCTAAATAAGATTTTACTGGTAAGAAACCTGATGTTTCACATTTAGAATTTTTTGGCTCATTTGTTTTTGTGCATGTGAACAAGGATGCCAGGAAGAAGCTGGAACTGACTGCTAAAGTTGGGATATTTGTGGGGTACACAGAAACACTCCATAATTATCATGTGTATTTTCCAAACAGTAAGATGATTGTTATGCGACAGGATATAAAATTTGATGAGGGGAAGGCAATGCGATTGTCGCTTGAGAGGGAGCTAGACTTGCATGCAGGAGAGGAACTGTTGGTTACCAAGGATGAGTCTCAAGATGTGGATCAACCACATGAGGAGGTTCATGAAGTGGAGGAAACCACTCAAGCAGAGCCATCCATCAGAAATGGAAGAAAGTGCACCACGAAAGCTGACAGATTGAGACTAGATGTTGCAAAGAATGTAGGAGCCCCTACTTCATAGCGCAGACAGAGACAGTCTCCTGGTCGATTTGTTAGATACATGGCTCTCATAAGAAAATGTATTGTGACTGAACCATCTTCCTTTCAGGAAGTAGTGAAGGACCCCACTTGGGTTGATGCTATGGTAGAGGAGTATGACTCCATTGTCAGAAACAATGCATGGGATATTTTCCCAAGACCAATTGACAAATCAGTGGTAGCTTCGAGATGGATCTACAAGGTAAAGAAAGCTGTTGATGGGAGTGTGGAGAAATACAAGGCTAGGTTTGTGGCCCGGGGCTTCTCACAAATCGAGGGGATAGATCATGTTGAGACATTTGCACCTGTTGCAAGGTACTCTTCCATAAGATCCATCCTTGCACTCTCAGTGCAGATGGGTTGGCGCATTCATCATATGGATGTAAAAACTATGTTACTCAATGGGATCATTGAGGAAGAAGTGTACATTGAACAACCAGAAGGTTTTGAGACCTTTGATAGGGAGTCACATGTGTGTAGACTCAAGAGATCATTGTATGGGCTGAATCAAGCACCCTATGCTTGGTACATTTTGATAGACAACTATTTCATCGGACTGGGCTTCACCAAAAGTGAAGCAGATGCAAGCCTATACCAAATTGTGGTGAAGGGTAAGCTTTTAATCATTGTGATTTATGTTGATGATTTAATACTTACTAGTGATGAGCAGTTGATACACTCATGCAAGGATGACCTTGCAAAGAAGTTTGAGATGAAGGATTTGGGCCTTCTTCATTATTTCCTTGGATTGGAAATATGGTAGCGAGATGGTGAACTTTTTGTGTCTCAAGGAAAGTATGCAAGGGAGATACTACGTAAGTTTCACAAGGAAGGCTGCAAACCCATGGAAACTCCTCTTCCAGGAAACTAGAGGAAAGAGGATGCTACTTCTGGAGAAGTAGTGGATGCTACTGTCTATCGACAGTTAGTGGGTTCGCTAATGTATTTAGTGAATACGAGACCGAACGTTTTCTATGCAGTTAACCAGCTAATTCAAGCGATGGTTAAGCCTACCAAACTCTTTTTGAAGGTGGGTAAGCATGTCCTGAGATATATGAAGGGAACATCTGAGTATGGATTATGGTACAGACAGAGGGATGAGGTGAGGTTGCATGGCTTCACGGATGCATATTGGGTGGGCAGCCCAATGGACAAAAAGAGCACATCAGGAGGGGTCTTTAATATAAGATCTACAACTATTTCTTGGTACAACAAGAAACAGAGATCCGTGACACTTAGTTCAGTGGAAGCAGAATACATGGTAGCGAGTCAAGATGCATGTGAGGCTATCTAGATGAGGAAGATCTTGGTTGGTTTGTTTGGTTCTCATTTAGATCCGAAAGTGATTTATTGTGATAATCAGAGTTGCATTAAACTCTCAATTAATCCTGTGTTTCATGACAGATCTAAGCATATAGATATCCGATATCATCATCTTAGATATTGTGTGCAGTGGAATATCATGTTGCTTCAATACATTCCTACGGAAGATCAGGATGCAGACATTCTAACAAAGGTGCTCACCAGGAGAAAATTCAAATATCATAGAGACATGTTTGGGGTGAAGGATAATCCCTTTCTTGTTGAGAGGGAGTGTTGAAAAGTCAACAAGAAACATGTGTCTAATTTATTTTTACCTTAATTAAATTGGACAATAAATATTAATCTATTATTTCATTCATAACTGAGTGAGTTGGATTTGTAACAGAATCATAAGTGTAGTTAAGTGAGTTAAGATTAGTTGTACTAGTTGTAACTAAACATGCACTAGTGAGAGTTCAGTTAATCAATGAACTCACATGCAACTGAAGATTCACCACGGTTAACTACATGCATGTCAGATCCAGTGGAGACCCAGTTGAGATAACAGGTGAAAGGGAAATTTTGGCCATCAGTTGTGATTTGATCACACATGTAGTGGATATGCTTATGAGCATGTGAAAAATAGGTAATTCGTTAATGATTCAATCATTGTGAGAATTCGAATTGCAGAGATTATGCAGAGGAGGCAAGCTGTTTAGACACGAAAATTGGCACATGTATTTGTTGATTTGTGTATGACAGTGTGAGATGATTGTATTGTACTCAGAGCTCTTGGATTAGAGTTTTTTATGAGATTGTTTCATGATTCATGATATACATAATATATGATAGTGGGGTTTTTAGCTTTACGCTTTCCCGGTAAAACTTATGTGTTATGTGTTCTTGATATTTCACTTTGTGATTGTGTTTGTGATCGTGGTTTAATTTTCCGCAAGAATAATAGTAGAAGCGATTCTAAATTTAACAGTGGCGTAAATTGTTAGATCAGGAGAATCGCAAGAAATACATTAAGTGTATCGAAATTTCTACAGATCAAATGACCAATACCAATCGCAACCTCAGGCCACAATTGAAACATCATAAGAGGCAAAATACAAAATCTTCAGGACAAGAGGGAGAAGCTTCTAAATCTAATCCTTCTCAACATGTCTAGTCATATGGAGCAATTCATTTTTGTTTGCAGTGGGACCTGCGGAATTTTAGGTGTGGGGGTAATGTTGGGATCATGATTTGATTGTTTAAATGATGTTGATTGAATCCTTTTTGCTTGATATTATATATGTATTGATAACTATTTTGAAGAAGTTTTGAAGGATTTCTTAGAAAATCATCATAGATTATTTTTGGACACACCGACCACACTTAGAGGTGGGGGTGAATAAGCGTGGAGCTCTTTTTCAAAAAATTCCCTCTTACACAAAACTCATTAGTTAGCAATCACTATTTACTCATTACTTATTGGTATCATTTATAACTAGTTAGATGTGAACATATATCAACAACATATATCAACAATATATCATCAACAAATCATCACCACAAGGAACAGAAAGAACACAACATGCATGTACAATTTTCTTTTTATTATAGACTTCAATCCTTGGGGTTTATCAGCAACAACTGAATAGAGTACAACTCTACAAGAGCACCGAATCTATATGCAATACTTAGCTTACATCCTCAGCAACAACTGAGATGAGGCAACAATCCTCCACATATATCAATCTGTCATAGGTACGTGACCTATCGGTAGTGAAGCATGCATATGTACGCACCCTACCAGTAGTACAACCCTCATATGCATGTGTCCAGTCTATACTACAACCTGCGTATACTTATTAACAACTAGGGTTTTACTTTGATTCACATGCTCAATTCCTATGGAACCTGCAATCACATTCTCTTTTGTCTTTCACTATCCAAACTGACCCACATATAGTCACAACACATCCAAGCTCTCCAATAAGTTATTCATGCTTCTCAACCATACAATATGAATGCTACTCAATCATGTATAAGCAACCAACATAATATAGAAATCATATAAACAATGAATCATAATATTGTTTCTCACTCCATCAGCCAACACGAACCAAATCATAACAACCACACCAAGAATTCCTTAAGAATTCACTATACAATAATCAAGAGTATCCATCAAAAAAATAATGTAACCATACCATAGTCTCAGTGATAGATCTGAACCCATAAAATGTAGATCTGGAACCTTCTTCAGTCTTCAGGATCCTGTCATCATCTCAAGCATAATCTCCATGACTTCATCAACTGTACACACCCCGTCTTTATAAAGCCTGCATGCATACGCGTCTTGGCCCATTGCAGCCCATGTATACCTCATAAACTAGGGTTTATGAACCTCCGAAACTTTTTCTATCAATATATCATACATGCCAAAACTTTGATGCGTTCAAGAGATCCTCCATACTCTCTCTCTCTCAGATTAAATCTTCAATCATGCTCAAGAGATACACACAAGATGTTCACCAAAGATACATAAGAGATTCTCCAAAAATGTCCAATTAACAAGAGACCCTTTCCTCTTCTTTATACTCTTTATCTTCTAGGTCACTTAACCCATTTCTAGGTTACTTAACCTATTTTCCTCATTTTAGGGTTAACCACTTTCCATAATTAGAAAGTTCTCCATTACTTTATTATTTAAATATTCCTCCTTGACTTTGTCACCTCACTTTATCATTTAAATAATCTTCTTTGATTTGTCACTTTACTTTATCATTTAAATAATGATTTATTCTTTTCAAGCACTTTGACTTGTTTGACATTTTGGGGCTTCAAGACAATATATGAGGGTTCTCCAACTTCGTAATGCCATAACTCTCAAACCATGGGGAGTTATGTGACATTCCACATACCACCGGAAATGGCATGACATGTAATATCCATATAGAATAATATCACCAACAACTTCATTGATCTTCATCTCATTATTCCACATATAAGCATGGGTTCTCCAACCATACTCCAAGGATAACTCAACTGCAAAGTGTCTTCTCGTGAGGGATTTCACCATAAGGGGACCACTTTGGAGTTCATCCATTTTTGCACCTTATCAACCATGATAATACAATAATGATTCATCAATCCAATAATGCATCATATCAATGACAACTCATTGATCCATCTTCATCTATGCATGACATCATATGACTATGATTCCATTTGACATCTATCCATTTATAACAATCAATGAATCATTACTTGACATCAATTAATCACTTGACATCAATCCTTTGACATCAATCAATCAAACCATTGAAATCAATGACAACATGATCCAACAATCTCCCCCTCTAGCATTGATGGCAATACCAACATTGATGTCAACACCAATTACAAATTATTGATGTCAACATGTAGATAAGGCATGCTCTACATCAATAGTCAATGTGACTATCTCTCCTCATCAATTATCATCAATCACATCAATGTGACTATCTCTCCCCCTTTGACATCAATGGAAAAGGGTCATTCTCCTCTTGGGGATGCTCCCCCTACTTGAACTCTCCTTGGGGTTTCTCCCCCTGCATGAATGTCTCTGATATTCCTCTGAATAATCTCTCCCCTTTTGAACAAGGGATATCACTCTAATGTAATGATGAAGATACGTCGCTCATACTCCCCCTGTGACCATTTCTCCCCCTGGAACTATGCTTCTATGCTCTTTCTTCAAGTATAGGGCTCTTTTCTCCTCCTAGAACCATGGGAATAAGAATGACTCCCCCTATGCATATGCCTCCCCCTATCTTCTCTGCAAGATGAACAATATGCTACCATATGACGATCCTTGGACCTCTTCATGCATGAAACTCATGACATGCCAACCATCATGAAACAAAATATATGTCAACAATAAAATAGAGAATCATGAGTAGAACATCACCCAAGTACATCATGTACCAATTGTGTGCCCATCATGCACAAAACCCATGTGCATCATCCATGTACATCAATACCACACAATGTTCCATAAGATCTCATCAATGGAATGTATCAACCATATGCTTCTATCAACATGCCAACAAGTGTCATATCACTCATGATATGTCTCCATTATGAACCAAGTGTCATAACCATGTATCTCAAACAAATATCAATTGTTGTGTTAATCAAGTAATACAATCAAGCATATTCCATCTATGAATGTACCAAACAAGTACATTAACCATGCACCAATGCTACAACATGATGAATCCTTATACATGTATGCCAAATCCTCCATAAAATATGTTCCAATCAAACTGCTAGTAGGTGCCTCTACCAATGTGCCAATCATGCATCAACTATAGATCATCAATGATGTACAACATGATCATCTCATTAACTCACCAACTACATATCCCAATGTGTAGTCCAACCATATGCCAAAATGCATGCACCAACAATGCATGTACTAGTAGTGTGCTTTAATGAAATCACAAATCAAAGGTACCATAACTTTTACTGTCATAGCCAACATTGTTCTTCAACAGAAAGTGCCTCAATCCATACTCATGTGTTAGTACCATGCACGCAAGATTTTATTTTACATAATCACCTTACACAATCCAATATAGAATCATGAAAACCTACAAAAAACAGTGTTAGAATCTGCAACAAACAATGTCAGACCTTGCAACAGAGTGTTATACCATCACATCAAGATGCAAACCATGTGAATTTCCTTTCTCCCAAGGCTTTACCACATATACGTGGCCTGTTGCACAGACATATCGCGTATGTATGCGACCTATTCAATATTTTTCTGAGTATGTACATGACTGATGCCACTGTCACCCGCGTATCCTTCAGTAGATGACACACTTGAGCCTCCCTTAAGGCTTCCATTTTACTCTGGTTTCTCAGTCTTCTTCACCCACTTTTGAAGGTGACCCTGCTTCTCAGAACTTGATCTCTAAGCTTTCATATTTTCAAAGATGTCTCCCTTTCTTACTTCATTCCTTCTTCTAGTCATGCTATTTGAAGTCCTTATCATGTACTTTCTTCTTGTGTTCTAGCACTCCTGGGATTTGTGGAAAAATCCACTAAAACTATAGCATCTCATGGTGTTACAATGAACAACAATCTGTCCTACTTGATCACATCTCCAACACCTTTTATAATATCTTCCATTATATATCCTTTCATAATATATACCTTACAAAGATTTGTGACCATATTCATTACATGAATAACATTGACCATGAAAATCACTTTCATACCTTTGCTTTGGTGTCCATTTTCTTTGAGGTGTAAAGGTATCTTCTTGATGTCTTTCTTGCTTAGTTATTTTGAAGCTTTCCTTGCCTTTGGATGGTTGTCTTGAAACCTTTTATTCATCATTTAATTCATGATTATTTGAGGTTATTTATTCAACATGTGTAGCTTCTTTTCATCCTAGACCTTGTTGGAATATTGGTTGTTGTAAATGATGTAAGCCCTAGTCATTGGTTTTGGACTGCAAGACTGATATGGTATTTGGACATGAAGGACAATGCACATGCAGATACAACACCCATGGATAGATAGTATACATCATTTTGTTTCCAGTGGTATGTGGAACTCCATGTGGATCCTCATGGTTGAGGAGAAATGAATTTTTGAAGATGACAAAGTGAATTGAAGAAGGAAATATAGGTCGGCCCTGAAGACAATTAAAGAAAAGAATTACAAAATAAGAAAGTGCCAGGTCAGCCCTAATGTTAAAATAAAGTGACGTAAATGGTATAAATACATATTATTATACATTCATTTTATATAAAAGTCAAATTTAAGAGGAAATCATAAGTAAAGAACGCTAGATTTCAAGGGAGGATGAAGTCTTTGGGTGATGTGTTCTAAGGTATGTTATTTACAGGTCATCTTACCATTTTCACTATAACGTTTTTTCTAGAACGATTCAGATGGTGAAATTGATATGGTATTGAGAAGACATATCAAGGTACCCTTGGTAAAACATTAAACTCTTTATTCTCTATAATTGTGAAGATACACTCTGTGGAAGATAAGGTTTTGGACTAGTCCTGAAGCTAGTCAATAAACAAGTGTTCCAGTTAAAACAGTCATAAATTCTTCATAGAGAATACAAATGATGTGAGAAAAATTTCATTAGAAAGAATACAGACTGTAGTTTCTTGTGTGAGAGTTTCATAATCGTATGTTAAATATTGAGCACAAGGCATTCTGTACAAGTTCACTCTTTTGAATAAACCATAATTGAACAAGGTCTACCATTCTCTCTATAACTTCTTTTTGGGGAGGCTTCAAGGAGTGAAACTTGGAGAAGTTTCAGAGAATACATTGAGTAATATTATCTATAGGATCAAAGTATTTGAAGAATTGAATAATTTCATAATTTGAAGAAGCATCAGGAAGCATTATCAGGTTCTATGTGATGGTTGGCAAGTGGTGATGATTTAATGTAAAGTTTTATTATCTCTCATATATTATTGGGTGGAAGGAAGGGGAAAGTATGGAGAGTTAAACCCTCTCTTTATATTGGAGGATTGTATATTCCTCTTGGATTTTTATCCCTCCCTTTACATTTGGAAGTTGTAGCTACCTTTGGAATTCATCACTTCCCTTGAAGAATAACTATTGATTATTTCTCATATATATTGCATGGTGTATTGTGGTGTATTGGTGTATCTCTTATACTATTCTTCATTTCTCATTGGATATAATTTAATGGTTTAATTATAATTTGTGTTGTCACAGGGGTAGACCTAGGGTTCAACGCTACAACAATGCACCAACAAAACCCTAACTACCAGCCCTTTCGGCAACACCTGCGAAGCAGATGAAGTCTCACCCGAGGTAGAGGAAGGGGTGGTTGCAGGACTCAAGTGTCTGCAACCTTAGCTGGGACATAGATATATGATTTTACTACTTAATAAAACAATTATCATCTTTAGTTCTTTAACATGAAATCATTTTCTACTTTTCTAAGAAAACAAAAATTCCCAATATTAACATTACTCTACCGTATACAAGAACTTTAGCATAAGTAAAATAGGTCAGATGTAACTGATCAAGAACTGAGCATATTCATGTACATTATATCTAACATTATATACATCATTAGCACTAAGTATAATCAGATCTATCTAATCATATCAAAGTAGTAAGCAAAGATAATCTAGATGGATATTGGTGGCCACCCACCTTTTCCAACTGGGTCAAAATAGTTTTCTGAAAATTTTGGCAATTTACTATTTTTAGTAGTTTTAACTTTCGGGGCTATTTTGAGGGCCTAAATGAAGTTTTTTTGGGATTGACCTCCTCAATGATAGCCAAAGGAATCATTGAGCCCCCAAAATGAATCTCCTCTATGATACATTTCCAACGAGCTATCGCACACCTAAAACGGAGATCGTATGCAAAAGTTACAACCCCGAAAAGTTGATGTACTAACTTACCCAAATAGGGCCCACATGACTTTTGGCACTTCATCTCCTAGGTTTAGGTTTTTGGATGTCTAGGGTTTTTAGCATTCTTTCTAATTGTAAAAAGGCCTTCAGAGCCTCATTGTAACCTTCTTCTTGTGACTGTGCACTGTTGTCACATCTCTTCTCAGAGATAAGCCGCCACCATTCCAACAAGCTTGTTTCCGCTGCATTTTATAGTTTCAGCTTATTTATTATTGAATAGAAAACTAGTTTTGCTGTATCTCTATTATTTTGTGTTAAGCACCTGTTAATAATCTGTATTCATTTCATTCTGCTCATAAAATATGGATCAGTGGTATCATAGTGGTCTTCTCCTTATCGTCTTAATGCATGTCCCCAATGAGCTCAGAGTATAAAGAGTTGGGTCTCGAGCTTGTTTCTCTTGAGGAAAGAAGCTCTCGCATGCCCAAGCAACCTCCCATGGAAGGAGAAAAAAAATATGACAGGACATGAGATCATTTCAAACTGTTGATTAAGGAAGCCCTCACGCAATAGAGGAACGAGATGATGGATAGTTTCACACAAATCCTTCGACGACTACCAACAGGCGATGCATCTTCTTCGAACGGAGGCATCGCCCCCTTCAAGGTACAAATAAACTTCAATATTCCTATATTTGAAGGTTATATAGTTGCAGATGTTGTAGACAAGTGGTTGAGTCTACTATAAGGGTATTTTTCTATCCATAACTTTTCGAATAAAGAAAATATTATTTTTGCACTCCTCAAAGCCGTTCCCCATGTCAAAGATTGGTGGGAAAATTTCTGTGAGCAAAAGGAAATAGAGAAAACCTCATTATTTTTAGTCACAACCACCTGGGAATCCTTCAGGGATGCTATTAAGGAACAATACTACCTTGTCAGAAGTTATGACGACCTGTATACCAAATGGACCACACTGCGATAAGAAAGAGACCAAGTAGTGCCAGATTTCACAAATATCTTCCATACCTTGTGCACCAAGTTGGGTATCAAATATTCAGAGTGACATCTGGTGCTCAAGTATCATGGTGCTCTGCATAGATACATCCAGACCAAAATGGAATTTCTGTTCATCTCATCCTTGGGCGCGACCTACCGATATGCTGTCAAAATCGAGCAGAAGCTTAAACAAAAGATGCGACAATTTGGGCTTGGGAACCCCTCATAACAAAAGCCGGGAAAGGGCAGCCCCAACCCACCGAAAAAAGGACAGAGAAAATATGGATAGTATTAGGACAACCAGTCCAAGATGCAAGAAAAGAAGGACACTAGAAATACAAAGAAAGATACTAGGAAGTGGTGTGACTTCCATAAGAGCCCTTGGAATAACACTGCTGACTTCCACTCAAAGAAGTCGCTGGTGGCCGAAGTGAAAGCCTCTGAATCAGATGTAGATTATGACTTTGAGCCAGAACCAGGAAGGGGAAGATGTATCATTGACGCAGAACCCAGTTCCACCATTGCTACCACCAAGCTGTAGCCTGGTGAACCAGACGAGCCAAAAGAAGGAGAGCACCTCTTCCATTCACAGATGTGGGTAAAAGGCACCCCACTGCACTTCATCGTTGATAGAGGTAGCCAGAAGAACCTCATCTCAGTAGAGGTTGTCAAGCAGTTGGCCCTGCCAACAACGTTGCACCCACAACCGTACACCATTGGATGGCTCCGCCAAGGAAGCGATCTCCGCGTCGGCCAACAGTGCCAACTGTCGTACGACATCAAGCCCTTCAAAGACGAGGTATTGTGTGATGTTTCACCTCTCGAAGTTTGTGATGTTCTTTTGGTCCAACTTTATTTATGGAAATGTCATGTTGTATATGAGTTTAGGCCTCGTAGTGTTATCATTACTTTGAACATGAAATTGTAAAGGATACCCAAGCCAGTCTCACCTAGTGTTATTTCCTTGATCTCTGCTAAGTAATGCAGGAAGGTCATCTCTCAGACGAGGAAGTTTTTCTTCTTCGTGATTCTCTCTCAGAATAAGAAAAAGATCACAACCATGTCCATGGTCTCTACAGGTGACCTCTCCACATAGCAGAAGCAAGTAGATAAGGTCATGGAAGAATACTCGGATATCTTCTCCTCACCTATAGGGGTACCTCTGCACTGCCAGGTCAAGCACCCCATTGATCTGACCCCCGGCGCACCACTACCCAATGGGCCAGTCTATCGTTGCTCTTTGTTAGAGAATGAGGAAATCAAGTGACAGATCCAAGAACTACTTCACAAGGGGAACATCCGCCCTAGCTCATCACCTTGCGGAAGCCCAATCGTGTTGGTACAGAAGAAATATGGGACTTGGTGACTTTGTATTGATTACTGGGCTCTGAATAAAATCACAGTTAGAAACCGGTACTCGATTCCCCGAATCGATGACCTCCATGATCAACTCACGGGGGCCAAATACTTCAGTAAGATTGATTTGAAGTCTGGTTACCACCAGGTCCCGATAGAACGGACAGATGTATGGAAGACCACCTTCAAGTCAAAGGAAGGCCTTTTTGAATGGTTGGTCATGCCCTTTGGTTTGAAAAATGCTCCATCCACTTTCATGAGGATGATGGACGATATCTTGTGACCATTCACCAATACTTTTGTAGTGGTGTATCTAGATGACATTCTAATTTACAGCAAGACTTGGGCCGAACACTTGCAGCATATTCAACAGGTTCTGCACACCCTGCGACAGCACAAGCTATACGCCAACTTGGAAAAATGCTCCTTCGGCATGGACAAGGTCCATTACCTGGGCTACATCATTGATCAGCATACCATACATGTGGATCCAACCAAGATCCAAGTCATCTGTGACTGGTCAGCCCCAACAAAACTCACTGAGCTTCAGAGCTTCTTGGGCCTTGCCAATTTCTACCGCAGGTTCATGTTGGGTTTCTCCCATATTGCATGGGCCCTCAGCCAAATAAACAAGGGTGATGGTAAGGTGAAATTTGCATGGGGATGGTCCCAACAATAAGCATTCGATGATTTGAAGCAGCGCTTGTGCTCAGCCCCAGTACTTTCACTACCAGACCTGCAACATCCTTTTGATATTGAGACAGATGCTTCAGACTATGATGTGGGCATTGTTCTCACTCAACACGACCACCTTGTGGCCTATCATAGTGAGACACTGTTAGATAATTTCTGTAAGTACCCTACTTATGAAAAAGAAATGTACTCCATTGTGAAAGAATGTCGCCAATGGAGACATCACATTCTTGGGAAGGAGACAGTCATCCACACGGATCATAAGCCACTGCAGTTCATGTAGACACAGGGAAAATTGCAGAATGACAACCATCAAAAGTGATCCACATACTTGTAGAAATTACACCTCAACATCAAGTATAAAAAATGAAGCACCAATCGCGTCATTGATTGCCTCAGCAGACCTCTAGTCGCGACACTCACCACAGTGCTAAAATCTTGTGGCCATGAGACAGACCCTGACTTTGCCACCACCTACCAAATGTTGGGTGCAAATGCAGTTGTCGATAATTTCCATCTTTAGGATGGATTGTTGTGTCGTCTGGGACATATATGTGTTCCATCAAGTGAGTGAGTGAAGCTGATCTGGGAAGCCCACTACAGTTGGGTGGCAGGACACTTCAGCGTCAAAAATATAGTGGTGATGCTGCAGAAACACTTCTACTGGCCGAAACTTCGACAGAAGGTCAGCAAGTATATCAAGTCCTACACTGCCTGCACTATTGCCAAACCGACCACTAAGAAACAAGGCCTATACACCCCTCTTCCCACTCCTAATAGGTCATGGGAATCCATCTCAATGGACTACATGTCGGGCCTCCCATCCACCAAGCGGGGAAATGACTGTGTTTTTGTGGTTTTTGATCGCTTTTCTAAGATGGTGATTCTGGTTGCCTGGAAGAAGAGCATCACAATAGAGGCCACTACCAAGCTCTTCTTTGAATGAGTCTAGTTACATTTTGGAATCCCACAAACCATTATCTCATATCGGGATAGTCAATTTCTCAGCACATTCTGGTCGAGCCTCTAGTCACTGCTGGACACCAAGCTCACCAAATCCATGGCCTTCCACCCCCATACAGATGGCAAAACCGAGGTTGTAAATCGAATGATTGTGCATATCCTTCGCATGTATAATTCAAAGCACCCTCGCACATGGGATGAGAGCCTTCCCTATGTCCAACATAGCTACAATCGAGCCCTGCATAGCTCAACCGACCACAACCCCTTTCAAGTAGGGTTGGGATTCCAACCATTGGGTCCCATAGATTTTGCACTTCCTCTTGTGGTCACCTTGACCGACTCATCTCCTGCTCCAACTGAAGCTAACAAAGCCACCCGGTTCATTGAGAAGATCCAACACATTTTCCAATAGGTTCAGGATATCCTATAGAAGTCCAATGACAATTACAAACAACACTATGATAAACATCGGGTGCCACATAAGTTTCAGGTGGGCGAAAATTTTTGGTTGCACTTGCAGAAAGAACACCTTACAAGACCCCATCAGAATCTTTTCCCACTCCGTTATGGGTCATACACTATCACCAAGCCTGTGGGGGATAATTCTTTTGAGCTCAAAATTCCTCCTTTCCTTGGCTTGCACCGAGTGTTCAACGTGGATCTCCTTCACCCTTATTTCCCACCATTATTGGACACCTCAGAAGTAGCAGAACAACTGAAACCAATAGAGCTCAACCCTGACTGCATACAAAAGGAATCCAATGATCAGATTGTAGACAGACAGATCAAGGGCACTAAACAACAAAGGATCCAACTTTATCGAGTTGTCAAAGCAGGGCAGCTCCTGCACCAAGGCAAGTGGCTCACCCGGGGCCAAGTTCAACAAAAATTTCCTCATCTAATGGGGGAAATCAACGCAATGGAGACCATTTCTTCCTAAGGAGGGAGGATTGATCCAAATGGATATTGGTGGCCACCCACCTTTTCCAACTGGCTCAAAACAATTTTCTGACAATTTTGGCAATTTACTATTTTTAGCAGTTTTAACTTTTGGGGCCATTTTGAGGGCCTAAATGAAGGTTTTTTGGGATTGATATCCTCAATGATTATAAAGGCATAATTGAGCCCCCAAAATTAATCTCCTTTATGATACCTTTCCAACGGGCTATCACACGCCTAAAACGAAGATCGTATGAAAAAGTTACGACCCTGGGAAGTTGATGTACTAACTTACCCAAACGGGGCCCACCTGACTTTTGGCGCTTCATCTCCTAGGGTTAGGTTTTTGGATGTCTATGGTTTTTATCATTCTTTATTATTGTAAAAAGGCCTTCAGAGCCTCATTGTAACCTTCTTCTTGTGAATGTGCACTGTTGTCACATCTCTTCTTAGAGATAAGCCACCACCATTCCAACAAGCTTGTTTCTGCTGCATTTTACAGTTTCAGCTTATTTGTTATTGAATAGAAAACTAGTTTTGTTGTATCTTTGTTATTTTGTGTTAAGCACCTATTAATAATCTATATTCATTTCATTCTGCTCATAAAATATGGATCAAAATAATACATAGACACATTCAGGCAAGCACTAAGCAAGATGACACAATGTTTATGTGGTTCACCCCCCTCCTGGGGCTATGTCCACCAACTCTTCTTATTTATTGCCTTTAATCAATCTGTTATAGCACAAATCCTCTAAACCTTACTCTACACATGATAGAAGGTCTGTGCATCTTGCTAGATCCTTCTTCCTTGTGTTACAACACTAAGCCTTTCATAATCTGTCACAACTACTTACACTCAGCTCTGGAAGTCTCTTACAATGATGCACAAAGCATAAAAAACCCTACTTTCACTTAGCATACATTCACATCACTTAGATCTATCACTTAGCCTTTCATTCATCTCCTTCTCCTTCCTCCTATCCTAGGCATCTATTTATATACAAAATAGGCCTAAACATCGACATCCCTTTCCCGTTACATATTCCCAAAAACCCAAAAAGAGGTCCAGAAAGGGGTCGAGATCCCATGATCTCCACTTCGTCTTGCGCTCCTCCTTCGACAGGTTGTCCAAGTCCCAAAATAGGTCAACATGACTAGGAAACTATCAAAACTTGGTCAAGGGACAACGGGCCCCCAACACTTACCTGTGACTCGTCCTGAGTCACTTTGGTCTGATCAGTTCTGCCTCGAATGCCTCGAGCTTGGCCCGAGATGCTTCAACTTGCCTCTTTGTTGTGGCCTCTTGATCGATGAAATCCTAGATCACTGCATCGTTCACTGGTCCTTCTAAATGATATTCTGTTGTGAGGATGACTTGGCCTAGCTCTACTCCTTGGCTCACGACCTCTATAAACAACATACATTCCTTGTCTTGCATCGGTTGAAGTCATTGAGTGACTTCCATTAGTTTACTTTGAAGCATATGAACCTGCTATTGAGTTGTGCATTGTTCGTGAGACCTCTTCATTCTATGTACTACTGACAGGGCCTTCAACTGTGCCTATAGTGTATCCACATGCTATTTTTCTTCCTGGAGTTGCGACTCCAGTGCCTATAATTTTGGATTCTCTATAAGGTTTTTGTATGTCTGGGTGATCTAGTTACTTAGATTCTTTCACTCCAAGGAAAGAGATTTTAATCTGCTAACTGTGCTGTGAGCAGTTATTTCTTGTGGGTCTCTTATCTCCTGAGGGGTTTCGGGTACAGCGCGGAGCTCTAGTTCTGCGATGCGTTGTTGTAGCTTCTGGATTACCTCTTCTAGTTGTACCACCTACTATGGAAATTGTTCCTCGGTCTGTACTTTAATGATTGTCACAAAGAAAATTTCTCTATTGACCCTTTCCTTAAGTTCAATTTTCTCGGTGAGCAACTGTTCCTTGCTTTGCTATAGCTCTTCTTTCTCTTCATCCCATTTTGCTTGGAGAGAAATTTTTTCTCGTTCTGCATTGCTGTGTTTTTCTAGAAGATATCCCTATGCTTGTGCCAGAGCCTGGGTGGCTTGCACTGTTTCTTCTTGAGCTCATCAAAGGTGAGCTTCGACTGTATCACAATTTGGTGTAATTGAGTGGGCTCATCACCTAGTTTTGGTGTTCCAACTGTTAGGGGCGTAGTGGATACTGTGCAGCTAGACTGTAGTGCCTTCTGCACTTCTTGAAGCTCGACCTTGATGAAACTAAACACATCCTCCTACTTGGATTCCTTCTTCTCTACTATCTCTAGTGAAGCATCATTCAGTGCAGTGACGATGAAGTCGAAGTTGTTTGAGGTTAGGGTGGTCTCAAACTTGGTTCTAGTTGCTTTTATTTCTTCCTTGAAAAAGGTTTCAGAGGGGAAGCCTTCCTTTTCTTCGAGGGATCCTCCTTGTCTCTTGGCGGTGTAACCTCACCTTTCTTCTGCTCTACTTCTATTCCATCAACTCCTTGCTCGACTGAAATAGACATGGTCTTTATGGATGCACTGTCTAAATCGTCGACCTCTTCGGTCTTCTTTATCTTGTTAGGTCCGACTGTATCCGACGCAGTTGCGGGGCTGTCAACATCAGACATCTTTGTGGGGTCTGCTGGAACAAGGAGGTTCATCGACCATTCCTTGGTAATCTCCTTCAATTCATCCTCCGTTAACCTGTAGCATGATTGTAGTTGTTGGTGATGCTCATCAGTGCATGCGGTGATGTAGATGAAGTGGCGGTCTGTGCTAAATTTGTCAATAGACTAAATCTGTGAAGTGTGTTTGGGGTTATGCGAGGTGTGGTCTATATGGCTACCTTCAATTGGTTATAATATGTGTGGAAGATGACATTTGATTGCCACTTCTTGTTCATGTCACTGGAATACCACAACGTACTAAACTTCGTGGCCAGTGGTTCAAAGGGCTCGACATCTGGGAAGGTTTCACCTTCCGACATATCCCATGCGATGAAAGTGATTAATATGAGAAACCAACTAAAATGAAATCGTACCCTTGTTCCTATGCTTTGTTTCATTCCAGTTCTAGCTGGTTCTCCAAGTATTTGGCCCAATTCATATGTAGGCCCTCCATGCACTTCCCTGCGAGGTCGACTACAAATCTGGTTACTTGGGTCGGTCGGTTCTTGCAAACTAGATTGCCTGTGATCAACTGATAGGCAAGGTGTACTACACCTCTTTATATAGAGGCTACCTTGTATCCTCATGTTCCCTTCTCTACATCGCCATAGGTATCCTTTATTCTCTGGGCGAGAGCGCGATCTGCGTTCTTTCTGGGGTAGAAATCCTGTGGGTCGAGGCCCTTCATGCTAAGCCCTATGATACGATTAATCAAAGTTGGATCCACTATGATGAGATGGTTCAACCTTAAGTATCCTCCATGATAGCAGGACAACAACAACTTGACGTAGGCATTGACTTCTTGATGCCTCCCAAAGTGAGGAATCTTCATTACATTAAGTAGGGTTGACTACACAAGGTTCTGGGTCCATGATTGAGGGATAATCTTGGAGTTCTTTCCTTTGGTTCATGTCAGATATTTATGAGGGGCGAGCATATTTTAAACCTTCCTGTTGTCAATTTTGAAGTCATTGAACTTCAATGTGGTGAGATTATGCTGGTCGGCACGAATTGCGCACACTTCTTTCGGAAGGTACGTAGTGATCCAAGCATACTCAAATTCGTGCGGTACACTGTCACGATTTATGGTGCCACTCAGAGGTGGTAGATAAGCAGGTAGAATGCTCAGAATTAGCTTAGAATTCGCGATATCATATCTGTTCTTAGTGTGCTTCTCATTGGCTGGCTGGGATGGACCGACTCGAGCAGTGGAAGGAGAGGCCTGTAGTCCTCTCGTCGATGATTCTTGTACACCTATAGACAACCCTCGCTATGACATGAATCTCTCTATAATCAAGTCGATTAGAACCTCTTCAACAACTTTCTTTGCAACGATCAATGATTCTGACATACGCACTCAGGATAAACAATTCGTGGGATCGGGGAACAAATCAAACACGGTAATGAGATAGAGAATGATAACACAATGATCACTGTATAAACTTGGCTTAGGCTATGGGCTCGAATTCTCGATTTGGCAAAAGTGTTTTCGGTGCATGGCGCGACGAGCTAAATAGGTAATTTGAAAATGGTTGTCTTGCAATGGGTATGAGCCTCCATTAACTCTTGTTCAATCCATTATGGCGCAATCCAACAGTTGGATGATGAACCTTTATTGTTTTTCTGTTTGTTTGGAGTGGAATTCAAACGGATATATCGGCCCCAACAACTATATTGCTTCGTCATGGCGAAGTGCCATGTGTCATTGTTCTGATATCTCAACGAAGCTCCAATTCTACAATTTTTCTTTCTACGAGGTCTCCTCTAGAACCTCCTGTAACCTTTCATTATTAACCCTTTTCTTTCTTAACTTTATAGACTTCTTTCCAGTGAGCTTCGTCTTGATAATGCTTTTCTTGTTTTGATTCTTTTCTTCTTTGGTCTTAGTTACTTCGCGCTGTTGAAATTATTTCATATGGTTCCTGGATAATACTTCTTCTGTGTCTAGGATAGGTAATTCAATCTCCTGAGGATCCTCTAGTGTTCTCTTAGCTTTGACATCCGAGTTGCTAGTATTAAATATCTGCGATCTTCTCTTCTGTTCCTCAATCAAGTGTGCGATCCTTCTGGTCATAAAGTATTTTAACTCTTGCTTCTTCTGTTCCAAAACTTCTTCTTCTTCCTTTCGTTTGGCTTGATCTCTATCAATCCAAGGTTTTCCTATTAGCATGGTAAACGAGGCATTGTCTTCAAAAAATTTAATAATCTCAAAGTCTTGTTCTGTCAAAGTTCCATTAATAGTCATAGGTATCTGAGCGAGCCTTCCACATAGGTTTACTAGCTTTCCTCTGAATAAAATTATTCCTCCTAGTGAAGGGATCATATAGGGCATTCCTATAGCTTCCCAGGTTCTCTCTGGCATAATATTCATCTGTGTTTCCTCATCTAGAACACAGTCAATGTCGAAGTCCCCTATTCTTGCTTCGATGCATTCCCTCTCTTTTAATATCTCTGATAAGATGACATTTCGGTGGTCATTCAGGGTTTATTTTATTTGTATCAATACTTTCTCGGATTCTTGCTGGGGTTCTGCCTTTTCTGGATCTGCCTTAGGGTTCTCTTGATTCAGATTCATTCCTTCAAGATTAGCGATCATTCTAGGGAAATCCAACACTTCATTGTCCATAGCCTTACAACAAAGATAACTAGGTTTTCTGCCAGGGCATTCCTTAGCAATATGTCCTGGTCTTCTGCAACTATAACAAAGGGTTAATCCTCTCTTTATTTTAAATGATCCCCAACTTCTTCTATATTGCGCACTAGTATAGTATGAAGTAACTTGAAACAAATTCTTTCTAGGGTCCTACATCCATTTGTTAGTCCAAACATTCTTTGTATGCATAGGTATAACATATATTTCATTATTCTTGTTAGATCTATTCATATCAAATATTTTTTCATCTATCAGTGCCCTAGTTTTTAATCTAGGATAGACTCTATCCAACATACCTAGATTCATACTCTAGAAACAAAAAATTCCACTTATCTTACTTTTATAGAGAACAAATATTTCAGATCTAAGACTTTTTAAACTATTCTTACCTTTATCAGAGCACGGATCTTGCAGATCTTACCTCTTTTAGTCAGAAGTTTCCACTTTTACCTTTCTTAGAGCATAAAGCTTTCAGATCTTGATTCTTTTCTTCAGATCCGACCTCCTTTCTTCATATCAGGCTTCTTTCCTTCATATTTGACCTTCTCTCTGTAGCATAGATATTTTCAGATCAAGTAGAATACTGTGCACTAGAGCACAAATATACACAGAAAGCTTTTACAATTTCAGGATGAATCTTTGCATAGAGCTTCGTCTTTCTCATTTCCCAACAATCATAGTTTTAGGTCCCGGCAACGAAACCATTTGTTGGCACAGGGGCAGACCTAGGGTTCAATGCTACAACAACACACCAACAAATCCCTAACTACTGGCCCTTTCGGCAACACTTATGAAGAAGATGAAGTCTCACCCGAGGTAGAGACATGGGTGGTTGCAGGACTCAAGTGTCTGCAACCTTAGCTGGGACACAGATTTGTGATTGTACTACTTAATAAAGAAATTAGCACCTTCAGTTATTTAACATGCAATCATTGTCTACTTCGCTGATAAAACAGAGCCTCACAGTATTTACAGTACTCTACTGTATACAAGCACTTTATCATAAGTAAAATAGTTCAGATGTAACTGATCAATCACTGAGCATATTCATGTACATTAGATCTAACATTATATACATCATTAGCACTGAGCATAAGCATATCTATCTAATCATATCAAAGTACTAAGCAAAGAAGACATAAACACATTCATGCAAGCACCAAGCAAGATGACATAGTGTTTACGTGGTTCACCCCCCTCCTGGGGCTACATCCACCAACTATTCTTGTTTATTGCCTTTAGTCAATCTGTTACAACACAAAGCCTCTAACCCTTACTCTGCATAGGACAGAAGATCTACGTAGCTCGCTAGATCCTTCTTCCTTGCGTTGCAGCACTAAGCCTTTCACAATCTATCACAACTACTTGCACTCAGCTCTGGAAGTCTCTTACAATCATGCACAAAGCATCAAAAACCCTACTTGCACTTAGCATACATTCACATCACTTAGATCTAGCACTTAGCCTTTCATTCGTCTCCTTCTCCTTCTTCCTAGCCTAGGCATCTATTTATATACAAAATAGGCCTAAACATGGGTAAACCCATGGGTCGACATCCCTTTCCCGTTACATATTCCCCAAAACCTAAAAAGAGGCCCAAAAGGGGGCCACGATCTCATGATCTCCGCTTTGTCTTGCGCTCCTTCTTTGACATGCTGTTGAAGTCCCAAAATAGGTCAACATGACCAAGAAACTCTCAAAACTTGGTCAAGGGCCAACAATTTGATTTTTTTTTTAAATTGTACTTGATACTGATTCACCCCCCTCTCAGTATCAACAATTGGTATCAGAGCAGGTTGCCTTCAGAACAGTTTAACCACTGGAAGGAAAATCCTAAGTAGATATGGATGACCATGAGCAAATTTCAAATGGGATTCAAAGATTTGATGGAAGAAATTATGCATACTGGAGTGATAGAGTGAAAAATCACCTAACAGCTTTGGGAGTAGACATTTGGTGCTCATTTGTAAATGGCTATGTAATCCCAAATAATGCTCCAACCGATCCAAATGAGAAGAAACTTATGAGTTGTAATTCAAAATCTAGACATGTTGTTCTAGGAACATTGGCACCAACCATTTCTAGCAAAGTGATGGGCGGAAAAACTGCTAAAGAGGTATGGGACAAACTCAAGAGTATCTACAAAGGTGATTCAAAAGTTAAGAAAGTAAAGCTTCAATGACATAGAGAAGAATTTGAAAAGAAAGATATTGCAACCTATTTTCTTAGAGTTGATGAAGTTGTTAATGCTATCATAGGATTAGGTGAAGAGCTCGATGAATCCTTGGTTGTACAAAAAGTGTTTAGATCACTTCTCTTGAAGTATGATGATAAGGTCTCCGCCATTGAAGAAACTAGGACTTGACCAAAATGACAATGGATGAATTATATGGGTCTCTTATAGCGTATGAAATGAGAACAGGTACAGAAAGTTACCAGCCAAACAATGAAGCAACCTTTAAATCCATAAATAAGACAAAAGACAAGGATAAATAACTTGATGAAGAAATAGAAAATTTCGTAAGAAGGTTCTAGAAGGGAAGTGGAAGATACAAAGGTGAGTCTCCTCTCAAATGCTTTAACTGTGGTAGAATATGACATATTGTTGAAAACTGCAACTATAAAAAGAGAAGTCTCAACAATAAAAAGAGCTTCTACTCCAAGGATGATGATATCTCCTCAGATGAGAGTGATGAAGAAGATAATGATGGAGGAGAAGTCCTCTTCATAACCCAAGAAACTGAGGATGATTATCACAAGAATTCTAAAGAAGAAGAAATCATTTTTGAAGAAGATTCAGATGAAGAAACCAACCTTGATTCCTTTTGGGGATACAAAGACAATGTAGAGAGTGAATAAGAAGATGAGAATCTTGACAAGTTGAAGCATGTTGAAACTTAAAATACCAAGCTTAGAAAACACACATAATACTAAAAGGTGAATTGAGTAGTTGTGAAGAAGAGAATTACAAGCTTGAAAATACCATTGATAGCTTGAAGGAACAATTAGAAGATTATGATAAATTGAAAGCAGAATTGGATCACACAAAAAGGGAGCTACTATTGACAATAGAAAAGTTGAAGAAGTTAGAACACCACAATTTATAAAATATTCCATTATATCTCCTTTCATAAAATCTACATTCCAAAGATTTGTGACCATATTCATTACATGAATAGCATTGACCATGAAAAACACTTTCCTACCTTTGCTTTGGTGTCCATTTTCTTTGAGGTGTAAAGGTAGCTTCTTGATGTCTTTCTTTCTTAGTTCTTTTGAAACTTTCCTTGCCTTTGGATGGTTGACTTGCAACCTTTTCTTCATCCTTTACTTCATTCTTCTTTGAGGTTCTTTCTTCAACATGTGTAGCTTCTTTGTATCCAATACCTTGTTGGAATATTGGTTGTTGTCATTGATGTCAACCCTAGTCATTGGTTTTGGACCGCAAGATTGATATGGTATTTGCACATGAAGGACAATGCACATGAAGATACAACACCTATGGATGGATAGTATACATCATGTTGTTTTCTATGGTATGTGGGACGTCATGTGGATCCTCGTGGTTGAGGAGAAATGAATTTTTGAAGACGACAAAGTGAATTGAAGAAGGAAATACAGGTCGGCCCTGAAGACAATTAAAGAAAATAATTACAAAATAAGAAAGTGTCAGGTCAGACCTAATGTTAAAATAAAGTGACATAAATGGTATAAACACATATCATTATACATTCATTTTATATACAATTCTAATTTCATAGGAAATAAGAAGTAAATAAGGCCAGATTTCAAGGGAGAATGAAGTCTTTTGGTGATGTGTTCTAAGGTATGTTATTTACAGGTCATCTTACCATTTGCGCTATAATTTTTTTATAGAATGATTAAGATGGTGAAATTGATATGGTATTGAGAAGACATATCAAGGTACTTGTGGTAAAATATTCATATCTTTATTCACTATAATTGTGGCAATACACTCTGTGGAAGATAGAGTTTTTGACTAGTTCTAAAGCTAGTCAATAAACATGTGTTCTGGGAAAAATAGTCATAACTTATTCATAGAGAATGAAAATGACATGAAACCAATTTAATTTGAAAGATTACACACTGTAGTTTCTTATGTGTGAGTTTCCTAATCTGATGTTAAATAGTGAGAGCAGGGAATTTTGTACAAGTTCGCTCTCCTGAATAAACCAGAATTGAACAAGGTCTACCATTCTCTCTATAACTTCTTTTTGGGGAGGATTCAAGGAGTGAAACTTGGAGAATTTTTAGAGAATACATTGAGAAATATTATCTACCAGATCAAAGTATTCCAATAATTGAATAATTTCATAATTTGAAGAAGTCTTAGGAAGCATTATCAGGTTCTATGTGATGGTTGGTTGATGATGATGATTTAATGTAAAGTTTTTTTATCTCTCATATATTCTTGGGTGGAAGGAAGGGGAAAGGATGGAGAGTTCAAACCTGTCTTGATATTGGAGGATTGTATCTTCCTCTTGGAGGTTTATCCCTCCCTTAAGATTTGGATGTTGTAGCTACCTTTGGAAGTCATTACTTCCCTTGAACAATAACTATTGATTATTTATCATATATTGTGTATGGTGTATTGTAGTGTATTGGTGTAACTCTTATACTATTATTCATTTATCATTGGATATAACTGAATGGTTTAAGTATAAGTTGAAAAAGGTTTTAAATTGTACTTGATATTGATTCACCCCCCTCTCAATATCAACATACCTGATTTATCATTTGGTCAAATTTGGCTTTCCATGATCTCATTCAAGATTAGTGAGCTATTCAAGAATTTGTTTGACTTATATACTTTCTTTCTAAGATAAACAAATTTAGTTTCTAACTTATGACATGACTCTTTCTTTTCATTAATTTGATTCTTCAATAGTTCCTCTACCCTTTTGGCTTCCTCATTTTGGATCTTGAGTTGGACAGTAGTTTCAAAACTTTTGCTAATCTCATTATCTATCTTCATATATTCCTTTTCATTATTTAGTCGTGTGATCTCTTCTTCATTTTATTCTAATTGATTCTTATTACTCTCTTCTTGTTCTTTGAGCATTTTGTTTAACTTCAAGATGCACCTTTGACTCCTCCTAAGAAACTTCTTAGTGTTATCCGAAAGATAGCTATAGTCAATATAATAATGGTCATTTCTTTATTCAAATAAACCCTCTTCAACTTTATTTTTAAGTTCTAATAATCCTTCTATTCTTTCCATGGGATAACTACCATCAAGCTCTACACAAAATATTTCTTGATTTTCTTCTTCACTTGTAGAGAAAAAATCAACATCATCACATTTTGAATCATTGAAATCAAGGGTCTTTGAGGATTCTTTAACTTCATTTGAAATGTCTTCAAGATATTCCTTTTTGCCAACATCATCACATGATTTTTTTCCTTCATTTGAATTGTCTTCAAGATCTTCATTTGTGCTACCATCATCACTTGATTCTTTGTCTTCATTTGAAGTGTTTTCAAGATCACATTTATAAATAATGCATTCAAGAGTTTTTGGAGATTCTTTACATTTCATGATCTTGATGGAGTGGTCTTCAACATCTTCTTTATTGTTTTGATATGTCTTATGTAGCTTTAGCCATAGATCCTTGGTGGAAGTGCATTTTCCAATTATCTCTTTGATAGGGATTGAGGGTCCACTAAAAATGGTATTGAGAGCCAATGCATCATTATTATTTCCTTCCCTTTGAGCTGAAAACTTTGACTTGTTCTTCAAGGAAACTGATCCACCAATGGCTGCCTTGCAAATACCCGCTCCCATCTCTTTCAAATGCACCCTCATTTCCATTCTCCAAGTAGAATAGTTTTTCTCATCAAGGATTGGAACTTCATCATCCATTTGTGTGTCTATATATCTTATTCAATCTTGTTAAGGCTTATAGTGAATGCATGCTTTGATACCAATTGTTGGACAAACCTACCACACTTAGAGAAGGGGGGGGGGTGAATGAGTGTGGAGCTCTTTTTCAAAAAATTCCCTCTTACAAAAAACTCATTAGTTAGCAATCATTATTTACTCATTACTTATTGTTGTCATTTATAACCACTTATATGTGAACATATATCATCAACATATATCAACAATATATCATCAACAAATCATCACCACAAGGAACACAAAGAACACAAGATGTATGATGTACAATTTTCTTTTTATTATGGACTTCGGTCCTTGGGGTTTATCAACAACAATTGAATAGAGTACAACTATACAAGAGAACCAACTCTATATGAAAGACTCAACTTACATCCTCAACACCAACTAAGGTGAGGAAAAAATCCTCCACAGATATCAATCTGTCACAGGTACGCGACCTGTCGGTAGTGCATCATGCATATGTGCGTGCCCTACCAGTAGTACAACTCACGTATGCATGTGACCAGTCTATACTACAACCTCTGTATACTTCTGAGAAACTAGGGTTTTAATTTGCTTCACATGCTCAGATCCTCTGGAGCCTGCAATCACATTCTCTTCTATCTTTCACTTTCCAAACTGACCCACAACCAGTCACAACACATCCAAGTTCTCCAATAACTTATTCATGCTTCTGAACCATACAATATGAATGCTACTCAATCATGTATAAGAAACCAACATACTATAGAAATCATATCAACACTGAATCATAATAGTGTTTCTCACTCCATCAGCCAACATGAACCAAATCATAACAACCACACCAAGAATGCCTTAAGCATTCACTATACAATAATCAAGAGTATCCATCAAAACAATAATGTAACCATACCATAATCTCTGTGACATATCTGAACCCATAGAATGCAGATCTGGAACCTGCTTCAGTATTCAGGAGCCTGTCATTATCTCAAACACAAATCTCCATGACTTCATCAACTGTACGTGCCTTGTCTTTATACCACCCGTGTGTGTACCCGTCCTGGCCCATTGCAGCCTGTGTATACCTCATAAACTAGGGTTTCTGAACCTCCAAAAAAAATTTCATCAATATCTCAGACATGCTGAAACTATGATGCGTTCAAGAGATCCTCCATACTCTCTCTCTCTCTCTCTCGGAATAGATCTTCAATCATGCTCAAGAGATCCACACAAGATGCTCACTAAAGATACACAAGAGATTATCCAAAAACTTCCAATTCACAAGAGACCCTTGCCTCTTATTTATACTCTTTATATTCTAGGTCACTTAACCCATTTCTAGGTTACTTAACCTATTTTCCTCATTTTACGGTTAACCACTTTCCATAATTATAAAGTTCTCCATTACTTTATTCTTTAAATATTCCTCCTTGACTTTGTCACCTCACTTTATCATTTAAATAATATTCTTTGATTTGTCACTTTACTTTATCATTTAAATAATCTTCTTTGATTTGTCACTTTACTTTATAATTTAAATAATGATTATTCTTTTCAAGAACTTTGACTTCTTTGACTTTTTGGGGCTTCAAGCCAATATATGAGCGTCCTCCAACTTCGTAATTAAACCATGGGGAGTTATGTGACATTCCGCATACCACTGGAAATGGCATGACATGTACTATCCATATAGAATAGTATCACCAACAACTTTGATGATCTTTATCTCATTATTCCACATATAAGCATGGGTTCTCCAACCATACTCCAAGGATAACTCAACCTCAAAGCATCTTCCCATGAGGGATTTCACCATAAGGGGACCACTTTGGAGTTCATCCATTTTTGCACCTCATCAACCATGATAAGACAATAATGATTCATCAATCCAACATTGAATCATATCAATGACAACTCATTGATCCATATTCATCTATGCATGACATCATATGACTATGATTCCATTTGATGTCTATCCATTAACAACAATCAATCAATCATTACGTGACATCAATTAATCACTTGACATCAATCCTTTGACACCAATCAATCAAACCATTGACATCAATGACAACATGATCCAACACTTATTCCAGGTACGTGTAATTGATGTTTTGTGATGATTTTGAGTTTAGTTCAGCTTGATTTAACGATTACAAGAAGCTAATGCATGATCTGTGTGTCATAGGGAAAAAACACATGGCTTTTTTCCATCTAGTAGCTTGTCTGGTACTTCATCCGGTACTCCATACGACATTGTGTCCATCACTCCATCCAACACTAAAACCATGGGCGATTGGCGGTTGTTATATCGATGACATGTGTTGGGAAAATCAACGACATGGGTTTTGTTCACCCTCCTGGCCTCTAGCTCCTGAGCTCTTGACATCTTGGATTGAGTTGTTATGCTGAGTGTTGAGTGGCTTGTTTGATTTCTACAAGCCACAAGTAGTTATAGCACATTTAATGGAATTTGTTGTTTTTAGAGGAGGTCGACCCTTCCAGTGGCCGACCTCTTGAATTGTAACTATTATAAATACCACAGTAGTGGTCATACAAGAGTAGTGAAGAATTGTGAAGGATTTCTAGAATTGTGTGCCGTGTAATTCAAGACATTTCCCTAAAATTGTGAAAGACTATGTTTTTAATTTAAATGCCAAAATTGTGTTGCTTGAGCTCATGATTCGCTATTGAGGAGTAGCCACAACCTGCTGGGGGGCCCACCAGTGGTCTAGGTGAATATTTAGATAGTTAGCTTATGTATTCGAGTTGTGCAATTTCCATTCTGTCATTTTCCTGCACATGTGTTTTTATCATTTTACATGCCGTGTGTTTGATGTTCATAGCTTAATTGTTTCAAATTCCTTTTTCCAGGTTGCTTGTAAAGGATAACTGTTAATATGTTGTGTCTTTTTAAATTAATTAGTAAAGAGATTGCAAGATTAGAGACTAACCTTGTTGTGTGATTAAATGCTAGTCTGAATTGCTACAAATTAAAGTAGAATAGCTAGAACATAGTATTGAGTAGAACAAAGTATTGACTAAAACAAAGTATTGAGTTAATGCAAAACATAGAGTTTCTTTGGCAAAGCTTCGATGGATGAATAGTTGCTAATTTTGATTTTAATTCTTAGTTTTCTTATCTAGTTGCCTATTTAGTTTTCTTATAAATTTTCCTATAATAGGCTGAGATAGAAGTAGAATTTGAATTATGTTTTTTTATGAGTATTTCATTTTGCAATTTGAATTGTTAATAGTAGGATTCGTTTAGTTTATTTCATGAAATTTCCATTCTAGATCTAGATTGCAATTTTAATTCAAAGTTCGAGTTTAAGTTAAGTTTTTAGTTATAAGTCTTTAATGGTATGAATTTTCTTACATTAGCATATGAATGCATTTGAATTAAATAGAATAATGTTTTCATATTGTTGATTATTAATGCATATATTGAAAGATCATATGGATTTCCAGGATAGTTGATATTTCTTTTATGATGGCTAAGCTCTCGTTAGATTGATTGATTCATACTTTTCATTTCTCCATAGAAGTTAATATTGAAATTATTCCTCTCGAGTTATCATTAATTGTTAGATGCTATCGTGATGTCATAAGACACGGAAGACATAATCATCATCATTATATTTGAAGTTTTCTTGTTATTGTAGATTAAAGAGTAATTGTTGATTAATCTTTGAATATTGTCATGACGCTTTTAATTCAATAGGTTAAGATTTCCATTTGTATATTAGAAGTAATTATGAATTTTATCTTAAGAATAGAGTTCACTTGTTGAATAGTTTGATTACTTACCTATTGAGTAGTTTTGATTAGTTTACTTGTTGCATGAGTTTTAATAGGGTAGTTTCTTGCTTGTTTGCTTGATTACTTGCTGCTACTCATTAATTTGAATAGATTGATTAGATTAGTTTGTTGTTTCTATTGTTAATTAAGTTGAATAGATTAAATAGATGCCTTGTTTTTTCTCATTATATTGATTAAGTTAACTTGTTCATTTTAGGGTTTTCATTTGCTTCCTTAGGAAAATCCATCGATCCATTGTTCAAAAGTTACTTAGGGTAAATAATTCAAGTTCCTTGATAGGGTTTGATAATTGATTGTATTTTCTTAAGTAGATTATCTCTCATATATACCATTTCCTTAGTTAGACTATACTACCTCTATCTTTTCTGCCTTGGCATATATAGTGCTACAACTCTAAGTTTACTTACCCCGGGTTGACAATTTAATTGAGGGTTTTTAGTGCATATAAAACACCAATCAAGGTACATGTTGGGTACATGGTTGAGACAAGTAGTTGATGAGTTGGCACATACATGAGGTGTATAGTTGATGATGTTGGTACATATTGATGAGTCATAGTTGATGAGTAGTTGATACATGATTGGTACATACTTGGTACATGGTTGGAGGCACTTGTTAGTAGTATTGTTGACACATGGTTTATGGGTTATGCAACATACTTGTATTGGTATATTATTAGAAGCACATATTGATCTTGGTGATGATTATGAGTTGTTTTGTTATGCTTGGTTGATGAACATCTTTTATATTTGTCTTAGTGATTGATCTTGGTGAGTAGATCTGATTTGGTTGATAAGATTGAAGAGACAGGTTGTTGTGATGGGTTGTTTGGATAGGTTGTCATGACATATTATTTGTACATGTTTGGTGCATGGTTGATGCACTTGTTCATGGTATAGGTTGAGGTACAGTTTGGTGCATGGTTAATGCACTTGCTTATGGTATAGGTTGATTACAGGTTGTTTGGTATAGGTTGGTGCATGGTTGCGTTGGGCCCCAGCAACCCCCTTCTTTATTTTTAATCAAAAAATAGGGTCCCTCGAAATTTTACTTGGATTATTCATTTTTTTTCCTTTGACTTGATTGGATTGGTATTGGTTTTCCTTGTTTCAAAGTTGGTTTGAGTTTATATTCTTTTGTTTGGTTTGAATTTCATCAATTGCAAATGCCATTTCATTTTTCTTTCTACAGAGTTTTGATGTTGATGGACGAGCTTCATAATTTGGGAGTTTGTTATTACCTCTTCCTTAGTGATTTTATCTGCGATGAGGATGGCTTGGTTGAAGACATGGATTAATAACAATGATTTTACAGGAATAATGTTTATTGCGACACATATTTTCTATAACATTTGTTCACATTTGATCAAATTTGAATGAGGGAGAGATGAACATAGAAATCTTAATTTAAATGAAAACATTAATTTTTATCAATTGTTTACTTTCGTTTAAATTATGATCATATTTTTCTCATTAGCAATCATTTTCACAAAATCATTTGGTAGGTTTAATTAATAAAATTATTTTTTCAGTTTGCATCTCATTTCAAAATAAAAATAAATAAATAAATAAATAAAAGATTTATCTACCATTTGTTTGATTTTGTGAAAACCCAAAATTAATATTTTTCACCACTCCATCAACTTGAAGCTTCTAGAATTTTGCGATCATATTTGAAAGGAAAATATAAACAATATCTGTTTAGAAATTATAGTTAGTTTAAATTCATTTAAATTTTATTGTTTTAGATTTTGTTTTATTCACAATTTTCAGGTTATTAATTTGGTTTCTTTTTGTTTCACGGGTTTCTATTATTCGTTATTTGGTACAGGTCTAATCATGATTTTATTTTATTACCTAAATACGTTCAAGATAATTGATCCAAAAATAATATTGGATTGCTGCAAATGATTTATGAGCAACAATAGATAAGATTTGGAAATGTGTTCAAGAATAGATGGACGATTTTGCAGGACTGATTGCAGCCCAACTGTGAGGAATCTGAAGCAATGGTTGAATACCCATCTTCCGAATCGACCCATTTATCTTACTCGTGAGATTTTTCCAAAACAAATGCACGATTTGAGAGATATTGTTGTCTCTTTACGAGACAAAGTTCAGGTGGCATAAATTATTAGTGACACCCAGACTGTTTATTCATTGCATAAATATATGAGAAAGTTCAGAGCCTTTGGGAGCCAAGAAATTGAGAGGAGGATTTTTATCCTTTATTTTTTGTATATTATTTCTTTTGTAAACTTTTTTTTCTTTTCAAATGGAGTAACGGATGGTTGGAATTTTGGGAGAATAGACGAGTACTTTCGAAGAAGAATATGAAATTCTAGATTGCTTAATGGATTTTGTCTTGTGAGTAAAATGGTTTTGTTTTCATTATAATATCTTCATATTCTTTGAGTAATTAATTATGCATTGATTTAAATTAGCTTTAGTCTGTTTTATCAATACATGGTTAATTGCTATCATTTATGTATTGATTTTTTTTAATATTTAAGACTCCATTATTCCAATTATATTGATCTTGGTGATTGTATTATTTTGATACAAATCGTGTATTATATTGAGTTTATTCATGTAATTGAGATCTGTAAAGATATAATTGTTCAATTGAGATTTTTCTTATTGTCGATTAATCTATTATATCTTCACTACGGATCATGATTTGAAATTTGTTCTTTCTGCATTTTAAATAAGATTTAAATTGTCAGTCAAAGTGATTTTTATCCTGACACTGTCAAAATATAAGAATTATACAACCTTCTGCTATAGATTTGTTTTAACAGACAGGTTGTTGGAGCAATGTTATACAGGACAACCAAAATTTCTCTTTAAATACTGGCCAGTTATGCATCTTCACAATTCCTCCTGGACCATATGATGGACTTATTTTTTTGAAACTATATGGGATAACAATTTACTCTTTGGCTTTTATCATGTGTAGACTATGCAATGTTTTCATTGTTTTCTCATGTAATTTCTAGATGTGAAATTTTAATTTATTGAACTAGATTTAGTCTGTTATGCATATAATCTTTTATGTCATGTTTTTCTTTATGCGGTTCATTATATTTTGTTGTTTTTGATATCTGTGTCTGTTCACCTATCCAATAATTTTGAGTTTACATCTAATGTTAGGTAGTTGGTAATACCATTTACTGAGAGTTGAAATTTCTTTCATTTTTCAGTTATTGGACATTCTAAAGTCACATGATATAAAATCATTTGTCTTTCTGTCATCATAGATTCGTTCCAGAATATAAAAAACTTCTTTGAGTTTTTTCAGGAAGTATCATTCTTGCTTTTGTCATAGGTTTACACTCGAAATAGGTTAAGAGGAGCTTATACAAATACAAAGAGACTAATCTAGCTTAGTATTGTTGATCAACATAGCATTAGTTAGTTTTTTATTTATTCAATTTGTTTATTTTCAAATGAATAATGATTGCATCATTTAAGCGTTAAATTCTTGGTCCATTATCATTATATCATTTACAATCTTATTCACTCATTGTTTATTAGTTTGTCAGTTAGAGTACTAGAATAATTTTGTTTATTTTTTATCTTGTTTGGATCCATTAGTTTAAAATAATTATTTTCACAAGGCTTTGCTTAAACCTTGTAAATTGTATATATCTATTGTACATAATCACTCTTAGTTAAGAAATTGTAATTAATGTATCGATTGATAGAATTGTACCTTTATTTAGTTCACATATTTTAGTTTCTTTAGAATCCTAGTTGGCTAAGGGATCCATAAAACTCGTTAGGGTAGATTATTCCAAACGGATTGGGTTAAATAGACAACCCTGGTCTGGATCTTCCCTTCTTGTTGACGAAGTGTCATAAATGCCCGTTAACAAATGGCGCTAGAAGGAGGGCCGAGTTAAATTTAATGATTAAATGTTTTACCCCTTAGTCTGTCATAATTCCATATTTATAAATGTTTCTTCTGTGTCATCTTGAAATGCACTAGAAGGCATGCTAGACTGACAAGTTGGCCTTACATGAGTCTTTGTTTTGAATTTATTTAATTCCCCATGGCTTCCCAAATCACCATGTTCGAATATGATTTCCACTTCGCATTACCTGATATTCTCAACGAGACAATCTCTTGCTTTTCCAAACTCACCTTTGATGGTGGGGGGGATGTATATGCAAAATACCATCTTAACAAGTTTTGGTGTAAATGCATTAGGCATGATATTTTTGATTTAAAGGTTTTATGAAGATTGTTCACTTTTACTTTTAGGGGTCGGATTAAAAATTGGTTTAGTCTTTTCCAACATATCACATTATTGATTGGTTTCAATTTGTAGAGGAATTTTTAGATGCTTTTGAAATCTATGATTACAATCAATTATGTGAAGAATTTTAGGCTTTACTAATCAATGACAATTCATCTCCAGAGGTATTTTTAACTAGCATCCATCAAGTTCTCTACAATTTTCAACTTGGTGACATGTCATTTGTACTAAATATCCTCTCTGATGTTTGTGCCCTTTTCATCCAACCATTTTCAATCGCAAATGATGAATCAATTACAAATCTTATCACTCAATTGCGAGAAGAATTTTGTTTGCAAGATGAGAGGAATCCATCCAAAAAGTTTGAACAAACAAGAGAGGTAGAATCAATTGAAAAGGTTCTTACTGACAATCAAACTGGGTTTTCCTCTGAATCATTGTATATTCAGTCCTCGACCATCGTGGAAGAAGATTTGATGTTGGGTCAAGGTGAATGTCCATATTCTTCTAACTCTTTCTCTAATTAGTAATTAAATTCAGTTATTGAAGAACACTTAGGTGATGAAAATGATCTTAAGCATTCTAACATTCCTATGAAACTTATTACAGATGTAAATCTACAATTTGAAGAAGAAACCTTAAACCTTCATCCATAAATCATACCTTATCCACAGGAAATATTAGATGTTTGTCATGGAAGTTTTGAATTGTCTATCATACATGAGGAAAATTTAGATGATCATATTATGTTGAAGGATTTATCCCCAAAACTGAGTGAAAGTTTTAAGGAAAGTAAAGAGAAATGTCTTGAGAATACCATTGTTAAATATCATAGCTCAAGAGATTATTTTCATGTGCTCATTTATGATTCCTTTTACTCTTCTTAGATTTTGGTGGACATGATACTTTACCCACAATATCTTACTCTTTTCCATCACAATCAAATCCTTTCGATATGCCAAAATTTGGTGAAATTAATTCCGAACATAACATTTATGAAGTAGGATTTGACACTCTTTCACTTTCATCACTCACATGGAAAAAAGACATTTTGCAAGATGATTTTACACGATTTATTTTTGAAAAAGACAATGCACTCATTCTCATGGAGATCAAATATTCTACATTGCATATTCATTCTTTAGTTAGTTCGAATTTTAATGATTATGCTTCGCATTTTGAAACGATCCATCTCATAAAAGGAAGTGTTCAAACCAGTAATCTAATTGATCTCATGAATCCTCTTATGATGTGTTCCCCATTAACAGATCTAGTTCGTCGAAGTCATCGTTTGCATCCTAATTTTTATGATAGGATCTTAAAATGGCTTGAGGATTCATATGTAAAAAATATTCATAATAAAGATAAAGTTGTTCTTTCTTTGTTTCTACCTAAATATCTAGGAGGTAAGCATAACATGATTTTTTTAGGTCCTCCATGTGAAGAAATTGATGAAGACTTGGAGAATTGTCAAGAGGATGGGGCACTTCGGCCTTGGATGATGTTTTTTTTCAGGTCCCCATAATATTGACAAGTTTTCCAAACTTACTTACATTCTTCCATGCCATTATGACCCATATCACGATAATATTGTAGAATTGATGGAGAATTCATACATCAAGAAGTTTCAAAAGAATGGTAAGGTCGTGCTTTCTTTGTTTTTAAATGAATATATAGGAGCTAAGCATGGAATATTTCTTTTGTATCTGCAAATACTACATTATTTTATTTTGATTTTCAACTTTCTATGCCTTGCAGGATTGCAGATGCTCTTGTGGATTCACTGGAAATACAATTTTACTTAGCATTTTGATCTATGTAGAAGTTAGAGTAGGTGTAGGAATAGAGTCCTTTTGGGATTTTCTTTCCTTTTCAATTTTTTCTTTTGAATAATGCAGTTATGAAGGCATGTGGTTATGCAAAGAGAACCATAATCTGAATGTTGTCAGGGAATTCTTCTTTCAATTCCTTTCTTTTTCCTTTTCACAAATGTCTTGATTAAATGTTTCGTTTTCAAAACTTGGCAGCATCATGCAATTATTTTAGATATTATGAAGAATTAATAAAGAGATTAGGTATTTGATCTTAGTTTTACCCTAAAAAACAAATCTTACCACTGCATGGAATTGCACTCATCCTGGTTAAGGATTTTTCTGTGACTTTTAATAATAAGCTTGGTCAAAATGATGTATCATGCATCACTATCTTAAGAAAAGAACCTTCTTATATGCAAAACTCTAAAATGCGTTGTTCTTCCTTTTGATCCTCTTTCTCTATGAGAGGTTGGCCCGGTTTTGTTTTTGGTCAAATTCTTTTTAAAAGTGAGCTTTTTCTATTTTGATTTTGTTTGTTTTGATATACTTGTGATTTTGAATCCCATTAATAAAATCTGTTTCGTTTTGTTGTGTGTTTTTGTTTTTTTTCTTTCTTTGATTGAACTTTCTTGTTGTCTGTCTTTTTGAATAAATTTATTTTTGATCAAAGAGAAATTGTCGAAGGAAGCATTCATTTCAAGACTTATGTTTTTAAAAGCAATCTGAAACAGTTCAAATAGTTTATGATGTTAAGGTTCATCTCAGATAATTGATTTGTAAGTTAGTTGAGTACTATGAAATCCTAAATGGTCTTTGTGATAGTATTACCCCTGAAATGTGTCGAGATATTCGCGAAGTATAATTATCCTTATAATTTTTACACCGTCCCTATTCTTAAAAGATCACGTTTAAGTGATTCCCCATTCTCTAAATGATTTCTTAACCAAAATCTAAAATCTCTAAACCATGATAAACCTTCCAGTTTTAAAAGGAAATAAAAAAAAATGATCAATTGTTCATCTGTATTGCAATTAACCTCCAATATCACCCCTCTCTCTTTGTCATCAATAAATCTATAATTGTATTATTATTTAAAAGTGGCATAAAAGGGTTGGAATCACTTAAGTGTGGGAAGTGTGTGTAAACCTGTCGGGGTACTGAACATGTAACATCCCCAGCCTCAGACTGGTTGGGACATGCCACTCCTTAGATGCTTTACTTAGCTCTGAAACCATCTTTGTAACATTCCCATCCTTCAACAGGCTAGGCCATGCTACTCCTAAATTCTCTTTCATGCCCAGATACCAATTTGTAACGTCCCCGACCATTCATGTTGGGCCACGCTACACCGGAGAAAACATCCATTCTCTGTGTGGAACGTACTGTAACATACTTAACATCCTAACTAAGTTATGTCACATATAATTTTCTAACTTCATGTAATTAAAACATATGCACACACAGAACTCTTGCGGAAGCCTAATATATATAAAACATGAACATACAAATATTCTATGTAAATGCATGAATTCACACTGAAATAGCAGTAAGCATATACATGCAATACCCATAAGAATACAGACAACTATAATCACACATAGGATAAACCCATAAAAATAACACTTGAATAACAATGCAACATGTAAATTAATCACACAATTGACACTTATCTTTGTGAGAATATCACCAACTGCATGCAGAACTTCCACGAACCTCCCAGCCTTAGACCACACTATTCATCACTCTCAACAGTGAGTCACCCCCGAGCTGGGAAAAAAATCCACCCAGGTAAAGGGTTCCTAACCAGGCTAAAGGCTCATGAACAATAGGAAAGACTTCATCTCAGGTGCTCACTCAACTAACAGCCTACAATCCCTCATTCCCCACATGCCTGTCCCACCCAAGGAAGTGTTCCCTTTCTCTGCTCAACAGTCCCTCGGCTACCCCACTTTCCTTCGAGGGATTCAACAACAGTCCTGATAGGAAGTCTCAGATCCCTGCAGCTATAGTTCATCGCTTTCGAGAAATCAATCTCCAACAATTCTCTCACCCAGAGAATTGCTCACGGGCCTGACAACCTGCCTCTTCAATATCCCACGAGCCCGACAACCTGCTTATTCAATCCTGATCCCAAGCTAACAGTTACCCAACAGAAGGCTCTGGATATGGGTTCAAGTAAAGTCATGAAGATACAAAGAAATAGCTCAATGGCTACCAATACTCCTGGATGATTGACTGTATATCTCAGTGATGGATGAATCAGGGAAAAGATGATGATCTGAATGATGGAGAGTCCCCCGAAATGAACTAAGTCCAACAATAATGTATGCATGCCCCCAACTTGACACTTGTCGCGTCGAAAGATACTTTGGCCCACCTGACCCCAACTTTTAGAACTTAGGATAAAATAATTACCCATACTTTATGATTAAAGAAATATTAATATAATATTACTTTTGGCTTAAGCTCCCTAGATCAACCCTTTTCCTTCACTTTTAGGCTCCTCCCTTTCCCTAACTAGTGGATTTTAGTCCCCCATCTCTTTTATCGTGGTCGGTTTGCACCCATTGATGTATCTTATATTAAATATGATATATGTACAAAAAAAACAGGCGCACTGGCCTTTAACATCTAAGCTCTCTGGCCTAATCGAAACATAAGCACCCTATATTATAATAACTGCCTCACCAACCTATAAAACATATCATATACATAAAGGCTCCTTGGCCTCAATATCGTGCGCACTTAATATGCTGCGTGCGGTATCCTGGAATGTACCTAATTCGTCATTTTACTATGCGGTACATGCACGCGCTACACCATGGAAGATGTGTGTCAAAATATATAAAACAACTCACCATCTTAAGTACATTTTCATTTACATTTACAATTGGGTTCAACCTAGGGATATTACAGAACAAGATCGCTGGTAGCGGGTAAATGCACACATGATACCAAGACAACTTCGTCAGGGTACTGAATAGGCATGTTAGCAATGAAGCAATGTTGGGTCAAGAGGTAGAAGGTATATGATTTTAAATTAACTTTTATGGAAGTATACATCACGTGTATACAACTATTGGATGGAATTAAAGAACTTGAGTGGGTTAAATGACATCCCTATCAAGACTATGGATGCCTACTGGAAGTAGTGGCTTTGTCAATAGTATTGAAGTCCTTTTATAAACATCATAACTCTTTGATTAAGACATTCTTTCAGGTTATAATCCCATGCAATGAAAATTCTATTTTCTGGTTATAACATTGAACTTATCCTAATACTATATGGTCTCAAAGTGAATTTATTTCAGGGAGCTTAAATCCCTTTTCAAGTCTTATTCTTTTATTTCTGAGATGAAAGCTTGCTAGATCAAAGATAACTGCTTCTCCCAGTGAGTTTCCATTTGTTGGGCCCCAACAACCCCCTTCTTTATTTTTAATCGAAAACTAGGGTCTCTCGAAATTTTACTTGGATTCTTCATTTTTTTTTTCCTTTGACTTGATTGGATTGGTATTGGTTTGTTTTGTTTCGAGGTTGGTTTGAGTTTATATTCTTTTGTTTGGTTTGAATTTCATGAAATTCAAATGCCATTTCGTTTTTCTTTCTACAGAGTTTTGATGTTGATGGATGAGCTTCATAATTTGAGATTTTGTTATTACCTCTTCCTTATTGAATTTATCTGCTATGAGGATGGATTGGTTGAAGACATGGATTAATAAAAATGATTTTACAGGAAGAAAATTTATTGCGACACATCTTTTCTATAACATCTGTTCACATTTGATCAAATTTGAATGAGGGAGAGATGAACATAGAAATCTTAATTTAAACGAAAACATTATTTTTTTATCAATTGTTTACTTTTGTTTAAATTATGATTATATTTTCATATTTTTCTCATTAGCAATCATTTTCACAAAATCATTTGGTAGGTTTAATTAATTAAATTATTTTTTCAGTTTGCATCTCATTTCAAATAAAAATAAAAATAAAAAGAATTATCTATCAATTGTTTGATTTTGTGAAAACCCAAAATCAATATTTTTCTCCTCTCCATCAACTTGAAGCTTCTATAATTTTAAGATCATATTTGAAAGGAAAATATAAACAATATTTGTTTAGAATTAATAGTTAGTTTAAATTCATTTTAATTTTATTGTTCTAGATTTTGTTTTATTCACAATTTTTAGGTTATTAATTTGGTTTCTTTTTGTTTCACAGGTTTCTATTATCAGTTATTTGGTACGGATCTGATCATGGCTTGATTTTATTATCTAAATATGTTCAAGATAATTGATCCAAAAATAATATTGGATTGTTGCAAATAATTAATGAGCAACAACAGATAAGATTTGGAAATGCGTTCAAGAACAAATAGACGGTTTTGCAGGACTGATTGCAGCCAAACCGTAAGGAATATGAAGAAACAATTGAAAACCCATCTGCAAAATGGACCCATTTAGCTTACTAGTGAGATTTTTACCAAAAAAATGCATGAGTTGAGAGATATGGTTGTCTCTTTACGAGGAAAATTTTGGTGGAAATTATTAGTGATGCCCAAACTGTTCATTCATTGCATAAATATATGAGAAAGTTCAGAGACTTTTTTGTAGATTATTTCTTTTGTAAACGTTTATTTCTTTTCAAATGGAGTAACGAATGGTTGGAATTTTGGGTGAATGGATGAGTACTTTCAAACAAGAATATGAAATTCCAGATTGCTTAATGGCTTTTGTCCTGTGAGTAAAATGGTTTTGTTTTCATTATAATATCTTCATATTCTTTGAGTAATTAATTATGCATTGATTTAAATTAGCTTTAGTCTGTTTTATCAATACATGGTTAATTGCTATCATTTATGTATTAATTTATTTTAATCTTTAAGAGTCCATTATTCCAATTATCTTGATCTTGGTGATTGTATTATTTTGATACAAATCTTGTATTATATTGAGTTTATTCATGTAATTGATATTTGTAAATATATAATTGTTCAATTGAGATTTTTCTTATTATTGATTAATCTATTATATCTTCACTAAGGATCATGATTTGAAAGTTGTTCTTTTTGCATTTAAAATAAGATTTAAATTGTCAGTCAAAGTGATTTTTATCCTGACACTGTCAAAATCTTCGAATTATACAACCTTCTTCTATAGATTTCTCTTAACAGACAGGTTGTTGGAGCAACGTTATACAAGATAACCAAAAGTTCTCTTTAAATACTGGCCAATTACTCGTCTGCACAATTCCTCCTGGACCATATGATGGACTTATTGTTTTGAAACTATATGGGATAACAATTTACTGTTTGGCTTTCATCCTGTGTAGACTGTGCAATGTTTTCATGGTTTTCTCATGTAATTTATAGATGTGAAATTTTATTTGTATTGAACTAGCTTTAGTTTGTTCTGCATATAATCTTTTATGTCATGTTTTTATTTATGCGGTTCATTATATTTTGGTTTTGTTTATATCTGTGAATGTTCACCTATCCAAACATTTTGAGTTTACATCTAATGTTAGTTAGCTGGTAATACCATTTACTGAGAGTTGGAATTTCTTTCATTTTCAATTATTGGACATTCTAAAGTCACATGATATAAAATCATTTGTCTTTCTGTCATCATAGATTTGTTTTGGAATATAAAAGACTCCTTTGAGTTTTTTTAGAAAGTATCATTCTTTATTTTGTCATAGGTTTACAATTGAAACAGGTTAAGAGGAGCTTATACAAATATAGAGAGACGAATCTAGATTAGTACTATTGATCAACGTAAGGTTAGTTAGTTTAGTATTTATTCAATTTTTTGATTTGCAAATGAATAATGATTGCATCATTTAAATGTTAAATGCTTTGTCAATTATCGTTATATCATTTACAATCTTATTCACTCATTATTTATTAGTTATTCCCAAGGCTTTGCTTAAACCTTGTAAATTGTATATATCTATTGTACATAATCACTCTTAGTTAAGCAATTGTAATTAATGTATCGATTGATAGAATTGTACCTTTAGTTCATTCACATATTTTAGTTACTTTAGAATCCTAGTTGGCTAACGGAGTTGTTAGTCCCTAAAGTTTCACTTGACTGTGAGAGGGCAAGTTAGGGCATCATTCATTTATTGCAAAGTATTTTTAAGGTTTTATGATTTGGTTTTTGTAGGGTGGTTGAAAACTGGGTCAAGATTACAGCATGACATGAAAATCAAGATCAAAACATAGCATATCCCACTGGATGAATAATAGGTAGACAAATAGATGGACTAAACCAATTTAAGAAAAAGGAAGATGAAGTCTTCAATTTGTCAACTTCACAAGAGTTCTCGTCTCAATATATCATAAAGAAACAAGACTATCAACTTGATATCATAACTTGAAAATCATCTCTACAACAAAATTTTCACTGTATAAATTAACAGTCAAGAATAAAAAAGCATTACAATCTGAATAATGAATTCAAGCATGAATAAAGAAATAACAGAGTAGAAAAAATAAGGTCTAACCATCCATATTCCTTTGCTATTAAGTGTCAATTGAACATAAATTCCTTTTACAATGAGCTCCGCAAAAAGGTTCTCTGGATCTTCAATTTCCCCCCCTGCAATTGTTAGTGTATACTGTTGCTTTGAGTGGATACCTGCATTCCTCCCTACAAGCCTGAATTAAGCCAACTCGAACAGGTAACATATAATGATTATTAAGCAACAGGTGATTTGAAATGAGTCCTGCGCACGTACACAACAATTAAGTTCTCAAACCGTTGGATTTGGAAATGATTGCCAATCTTTTGTGGACACATGCGAACTCTCAGACCACGAATTGGGTCATCATAACAAAATCTGGATGATAGGCGCGTATCAAGGCATGATTATTTTGTCTCTACAAGAATAGCCTTATTCTCATAGCGCTATTAATGACTTAGAAAAATTTGAATTTATGAAGTTCAAACAGGCATATAAGGTGACACCTCATTTAAAACCATGTCTTTCAATTTCAAACTTGAATAAACTATTCAAAAAATGAAATGCAAACCATAAGACACTAAAAATAAAGATTGAAACAATACAAAAATTCAAGTGTAGGTAAGAAGGGTTTAGAATAAGGGTTTCTCACTAAACCAAGACAAAATTAGAGACTAACAAGAGCAATAAAACATGTTAGGGTAGATTATTCCAAATGACCTGGGTTAAATAGGCAACCCCGGTCTAGATCTTCCCTTGTCGTTGACGGTGTTTCATAAACGCTTGTCAATAGTTTGATGCACTTGTTTATGGTACAGGTTGAGGTACATTTTGATGCAAGGTTAATGCATGGTTCAAGTTATTGGTACATGTTGTTTGGTGTAGGTTGATTGGTACAGGTTTACAACAATATATCTCACAGTGATAGTGTGACAATGGTCCCATCATTCTACTTATAGGTCAAGGTGATTGGATGGGGAAAGGATAGGTGGTTGTAGCCACCTTCCGGTTGTAGCCGAAGAACATAGGGTGTTGTAGCCTCCTTCTGGTTGTAGCCAAAGAATTGGGGAGTTGGAGCTTCCCTCAGGTTGTAGCCTAAGAAACTAGGGGGTTAGAGTCTCATTCCAGTTGCATCTAGAAAACAAAGGAAGTTGGTGCTTCCAATGAATGTAATTCTTAAGGACATATAAGAAAAATCATTATGTGGTTTTCTCCTGCTTTGGGTTTCCACATAAAACACTGGTGTATTGTGTATGTGTGTGATTGCTCATTTGTTCATTGTTTATTTACTCTAAAACTATTGGATGATAATGCTACATTGATATAACACTTGCATTTTATGGTGAAAAGGGATTAAATT
>ML778856.1:1355480-1367665 GCA_009831015.1 Picea engelmannii | reverse complement strand
ATACAGGGGTCAATTTTGTTCAACCCTCTGCTACTCAACAATATCAAAATTTTGAACAGTTGAACACAGCCAATCCAACTCATCCTTCAAACAACACCAAGAGAAAAGGACGGAACAGGAATAACAACAATCCTGGTCAAGGCAGGAATCAACCCCCACAACATCAACCCACTGGGGGCAATCAAAACCAAGGGAACCAAAACCCCGAAGGGGGCAATAACAACAAACGCCAAGGGCGGAACACTATTAAAACTATCCACCCTTGTTCCCTTTGTGGAGTATATGGTCATTACACTCACCATTTCCCACAGATCGGTGATTTCAAATGTTTGAAGGACTCTGGAAGCATTCCCCCTTCTCCTGTGCAACATGCCCCGCAACAGGCACAACAACAATATGCGCAACAACCCCCTCCCGCCGTGCTGCAAAATCCTATCCCACATAAAGGTGTGGTAAACACCCAACACAACATGCAACATCCCCCACCTCAGGTGGGCCAATACCACAATCCCAACAATCCAGCAGAGTGAACAATTCTCCTCACCAGTGAGGAAGAAACCCTTCTGCAAACACGCAATCGTCAGTATCCGGCAACAACTGAGTCTACCCCTACACCTCCAGAAACAAACCCTACACCGACAGGACCTCCATTGGTGATCCCTCACCCTTCATCCGAACCACCATTATGCATCCCTCGCATCCCATTGCACAGGAATGTCCACAACCCACAGGCTAGGGCCGCTCATACCTACAGCTTGGTAGATGACTTAGCACAATCCCCGGCTGCCATGTCAGTTTTGGAAGTCCTCCAAACTTGTCCAACATAGCGGAAATCATTACTTTTCTCCTTGGGGGCAGTCGACCCTGCCGATACTCAACTCATCACCTTTGACCTTGATAGCTGCGAACTGCATCTTCCCGCCACCGTGGCTATCCAAATACTAGTAAAAATACGGAACATCATCGTCCATCGATGTATCATCGATGAAGGGGCATCTACATGCATCATGTCCAAAACAGTATGGTAGAAACTTGGTTCCCCAGAACTGATACCTTCCGCCATCACCTTACGAGCTTATGACAGATGACCATCATCTCCCGAAGGGCTCTTCCAAAATGTCCCCGTGGAACTCGGGGGAAAAACTATCCTCATTGACATTGAAGTTATAAACACTCAGCTCGATTACAATATATTGCTTGGACGTAGCTACATGTATGCTATGAAGGCAGTGGCATCATCCGTCTTTCGAACAATCATGTTCCCCCATAATGGGAAGATTGTAACCATTGACCAAGTCTCACATTAAGAGCCTAATCCATCTGCCAACCTCGATAACATTCTTCCTCTTATCCACACCAGCCAAGACGTATATCCACTCGTTGAGATGGGTCCTGGTATTTTCAAAGATCCATCCTTGTTAGGAACATACCATGGAGCACCCCCTCTCCTTCCCCCTGGTCAAGTATGCATCATCTCATCTAACGAAACTCAACCGGAGGACGCTCGTCCTCCTCAGGAGGCTTCAGTCATTCCTGACGTCTCAACAGTCGCAACACCACTCTCACATGAGCCTCCTGCGCACTCGTCGACCCCTAAGATCCACGAGTCCACACCCCCTCAAGGGCCCAACCCCATTTGGGAGACAGTTCCCCGACCCCTCACTCAAATTCCCTTTTTTTACCCTCCACCCGGTATAGAAGCTTTCTAGGTAGCAACAACGCTCACACTACCCAATACGGTGTTAGCAATCCCAGTGTGGTACTTACATCCACCTGAGATGGTCCCTCGCCCACAGGCAGGACTCCCCATGGCGATTCCTGTCATCACTCCCACTACCTCCACTGCCCCCATACTCCCTACTCCCCCTGCTACCGCCGGGGGCAGCAGAAAGAAGAAGGATCCCACATCTCCACTTCCCCCGCGCATCCCTCCACCTTGCGCATTGTGTGACAAAGAGGGTCACCAAACCAACAACTACCCATCACTACCGGAATTACAGAATTTGAGTCCCCCCAATCCAACCCCCACACCATCCATAACTACTACTACCACTCAACCTTCCAGTAGTAAAGGGTTGAAGACCAAATTCGCGTGTGCCATCTGTTCTGAATATGGACATTACACCCATCATTGTTCAACACTGCCTCGTTTCCGGCAGGCATTAGCTATCATAAGCCAAGACTTTCAGAACAACCCACGCCCAGCTACGTCCTCCACAACACCTATCACTGACATTCGCTATGTCACTACTTCAGTCAATGAACGCATGAGATGCCCTTGCTCTCTTTGCGATTCATTGATTCATTATACATACCAATGTTTGATGATCATCAAATATCGACAACGTTAGTTAGCCCTGCTTCACCAACCCACTGAAGCAATCATTGACATATCTTAACCATTTGAAGATCTCCATATCATCTCTCCCGAGCCCGAGGCACTCCCTATGCCCCCATGGTTCTTAGATGACATGTTTGAGGATTTACCCCGTAACCCACCCAACTCTCTCGCACATCCCCCTACAGAGACTCTCCATCCCACTACTATGGGTACCCCTCAATACCTCAATATATGGTTTATGACGAGTGATCCCTCACCCTCTCCTAGTGATACCCCCTCTGTTTCCTCAGCAGGGGGCACTCTCACTGTCACTGAGATCACTCCTCATGATCCATTGTATTCCCGTCGTTTCCAATGTGAAGAAGAAATACTGGAAGAGCTACAACGCTCGGACTCTCCCTGGGACGCACTACATCATCGTGCCCTCTTCCTTCTATAGGAAGCCCTCATGCCTCCTAGCCACAATCCCATTTACGCGGTCGAAACCAAAGATTTTATCCCATCAGGACCTATCGATTGGTTCAACAATCCTATTCCTGCACCTGATGCTTTTGAAGAAGGTAATCTGGCTAACATTTCCCCCACCATCAAAATCGACATTTCCGTCAAACCGGGCATCGTCGAAGAGGTCATCATTGGAGTTGCTTGCACTCCTCGGGAAATTACTACATACAAAACCCTCTTCCAGGAATTTAGGGATATCTTCGCCTGGTCATACATGGAGATGCCTGGCCTCGACCCCTCTATCGTCGAACATCGCATCGACACCTGGCCAGATATCACACCAGTTTGCTAGAAACAACAACCGCTACACCCATCTAAGGCCGCGGCTATCAAAGATGAAATTGACAAATTGCGTATGGTCGGATTTATCTACCCCATCGCTTATACGTCCTGGGTTTCCAACCCTGTACCCGTCGACAAGAAACAGGGATCCATCCGCGTTTGCACCGATTTTTGTGATCTCAACAATGCATGTCCCAAGCACAACTTCCCAACGCCCTTCATCTATCATATCATCGATGATTGTGCTGGCCACGAGGCTCTCTCCTTCATGGATGGATTCTCTGGCTATAACCAAATCCAAATCCACCCAGCCGATCATTACAAAACCGCATTCATTACCCCGTGGGGTACGTTTGTGTACCGTGTCATGCCCTTCGGCCTCAAAAATGCCGGTGCAACTTTCCAGCGGGCTATGACCTACATCTTTCATGATTTGGCTGCAATCATCCTCGCCTACTTGGACGACCTCACCGCTCGATCCAAGAAGCGTACCCAACACCTCGATTATTTACGAATCGTCTTTCAACGATGTCATCAATACAACATCCGCTTGAATCCTCTCAAGTGTGTGTTTTGCGTCACCACAGGGCGCCTCCTCGGTTTTATCGTGTCACAAAACAGTATCACCGTAGACCCCCTCAAAGTCCAAGCCATCACCGAAATTCCACCTCCTCGAAATTTACGACAACTACAGAGTCTACAGGGCAAAGCCAACTTTCTTAAGCGCTTTGTTCTTGATTACACTATACGCGCACATGGTTTCCTTCACTTGTTGCGTCACGACATCCCTTTTCATTGGGACGATTATGCCCAACATTCATTTGACAACCTCAAGGTAGCACTTTCCAATACACCTTTGATTAGTGCACCTGACTACAATCGTGACTACATCCTCTACGTATCAGCATTCGTTGTATCAGTAGCCAGCATCCTCGTCCAACTTGGAGATGAAAATTGTGAACACGTCATCTACTACATCAGTAAGAATCTCTCAGGACCACCCCTGAAGTACAAACATGAAGAGAAACTTTCTCTCGCAGTTGTCCTTGCAGTTCAGAAACTGCGCCACTACATTCTGCTTCGCACCACCAAGGTCGTCGCAGATTCCAACCCTATGCAATATTTGCTCAGCCGTCGCCAAGTCAACGGAAAATTCGCTCGATGGATCGTTATCCTTCAGGAATACGACCTCGAGTTCTCAAAACCCAAGAGTAAGAAGGCCCTCGTCCTCGCTGAACTTGTCACGACCCTTCCCTTTGACACACCTAGTGCCCCCGTCAATACTGACTTTCCTGACGAACATCTCTTTTACATCGCTTCTGATGATCCTTGGTACGGCGACCTTCTCGTCTACCTACGAACTCAAAAGTTAGGTAACCACCTATCATGAGATGATCGTCGACACATTAACCATCAGCCCCCCCGCTATCTCCTCATCGGTGACCTCTTATATCAGCGAGGCGTCGACACCATTCTTCGTCACTGCCTGACTATTGACGAGGCCGACAGAGTCTTAAACGACTGCCACAACGGCACCTGTGGGGGCCATATTTCGGGCATCTCCATGGCTCAAAAGATTATCCGGGCCGGTTGCTTTTGGCCGACCCTGTTTCATGATTGCATTCATGCCATGAAACGATGTGAGCAATGTCAGCTCTATGCCAACAAAGCCCAAGCTCCCCCCGCTCTTCTACACCCAGTCATCACTGCAGGCCCCTTTTGCAAATGGGGCATTGACTTTATGACTTGTAATCCCCCCTCCAGCAATGGTCACAAATACATTGTCATGGCTGTCGATTACTTCACCAAATGAGCTGAAGCTATGCCCACCTTCAACAACACCGCTGACACTGCAGCGCGTTTTTTCTTCAATCCCGTCATATCTAGGTTCGGATTACCACTCCAACTCATTTCCGACCACAGGAAACATTTTGAAAATGAGATCTTCGTCGAACTCTTATCTTGGTTAGGCTTCTCTCATGAGTTTGCCTCACCATACTACCCTCAGTCAAACGGATAGGTCGAGGCAGTGAACAAAGTCCTCAAGACCATGTTACAGTGCACGGTCAATAAACATAAAACCAATTGGCATCATATGTTATTTTCTGCGCTATGGGCTTATCAAACGATAGTGAAGACCGCCACAGGTTTCAGGCCCTTTCACTTAGTCCATGGGATAGAGGCAACTCTTCCCATTGAGTGCAAAATACCCACCCTTCGCACCGTAATTGAGCTTTTACCTGACACTGCTCCAATGGAGCAGTGCTCGCTGAACTTGGAGTCTCTGGATGAGGATCGTCGATCCTCATTACAGAACCATGAGGTAGCTAAAAAACGATCCAAAGCTACCTTTGATCGCCATGTCAACCTTCGCTCATTCCGCGAAGGCGACCTCGTCCTCGCCTACGATATCGCTCATGATACCTTTGGCCACGACAAATTCAAATCACTCTGGCATGGCCCTTACATTATCCAACATTTCCTCACCAAAGGCGCATACATCCTGGCCTCCCCCGAAGGCCTCATGCTCAAAGAACCCGTCAATGGGTTATACCTCAAGAAATTTTATGCTTAAACATAGTCAGGCTACTTTAGGTTGTTTTTCTTTTATAGCATTTTTAATCTTTTTTCCCCCATCTAAACTATCCTTTGTGCTATTGACAGATGACTTATCCACCAATTTACCACATTGGGTACGCCGACGACGCCAACCGTTGGACACAAAATCTCGCTTCGACTGCTTGGGCACTCTACACCCCTTCACATGAAATGCTACATTCTAGCGGCATCTGTGTAGGACCAACAACCAATAACCAAGCCGAATACACTGCTGTCACTGGCCTCCTGACCGACGCCCAACATCACCATATTCGTCACCTTAGCGTTCTCCTCGACTCTCAACTGGTCGTTCTCCAACTTAACAATGTGTACCGTGTACGCGATCCGTGCCTCTTTTGCAAATACCTGCAGGTTAGATTATTATCTCGACATTTTGATTCCATTACATTTACGCATATTCCCAGGGAATTGAATCAAACAACATATGAAATAGCTAACATGGTGCTAGATTGGCATATATCACATCAAACTACACATACATAAAACATCTCATATAACCTGTCACAGCATATAGATAGGATCAACATCATCAACATCGACACAAAACAACATATGTAAAACAAATTTGGATCCAAAAATCATGTATACTCATATATATATATGGGCCTCCTCAGCCATCCAAATGTTTACATATACAAAAATACATTGGCCCACAAGCCCGTGCCACATCATGGTACAAAAATCGGCTCACCAGCCTATCAAAACTGTACACAAATACAATCAGGGGGCCTCTATCGCACCCCCAGCAGCACCTCCCTCAGGAGGTGGTGGTGGCCCACCCCTACCTACCCCAGGTGGTGGAGGTGGCGCACCTGCAGGACCCTCCTGCCCCGGCGACAGACGTCCACTCGTCATGGCAGTGAGCACAGCTGCTCGTCGCATGATAGACCGCCATGGTGGCGGTAACCCGATACACTGCTCCAAGAACTCCTCGTCCTGGATGCGAATCCACATGCCCTCAGGAACGTCCCAAAACACCGTCTCAAAATGACGGCGTATATCATCCAGATCTCCCCCAGCGGCCGCTGGAGGAGCATGTGATGGCCCCGCACCAGGGTCATCAAAGTGGTGCCTCTGCGCCGGTCTCTCGGGCCCTGCGGGTCGCCCAGCCGCCTCGTCCCGTGGACGCCTCTCTCCATGCGGAGGTCTCCCCTCTCGCTGCACTAGCGGCCTATATAACTCCACCTCACATCCGCGAGGTGCCAAATCTGCACATACACCAAACAAGCAACAACAAATGGTATCAGTGTCTATACATCAAACATATGCACTGGCATATCAAAATCACAAACATAAGTCAAAACATATATAAATACACAGCGTACCTCTGTGATCAAACACCTCCCCAGGAGGAAATACCATCTCCGGGTCCCCCCGGAAGTCCACCCCAGCATAGGGAAACTGGAGTATAACTTGCGGCATCTGCCGCCATATCTGCACTGCCTGCATAGTAAAATAGTGGCCGCCTTCGCCACCACCATGGTGAACCAAAATCTGTGACCACCGCCTCAAGCGCGGCTCTCGTACCCCGGGTACCTCCAGTAGCACCCTCGGGTGCAACATCGGCACCCTCTCCAAGAAAAAGGCCACCAGGATGGAGCCAAAAGAGAACTCTCCGGCACCTCTAGACCGACAGTTGTCCAGCTGCATGATCATCTGCGCATGAAGGGTCAGCCCCCAGGCGAACTGCTCACGGCCCACCAATACCCTCTCCATGAGAATCAACTCACCACCACTAATCCGGTGGGGCGCTCGGGATCCATACACTCACACTATTATCGCTGTTATGCAATGATGCAGCAGGGCATCTATCCCATTGATGCTCACTACTGACCCAGTCATATAGTGCTCGCCTGACCAGTATCGCTCGGCGACATCACACAGATCAGTGTCTCTCAGCAGTACAGGCACTTCCGGCAACGGTGTTCCTTGAAAGGGGAGCCCAGTCAAGAAATAAATGTCCTCCACCGCAGTGAAGGCGATCTGCTCTCCTCGCATGAGGAAGCAGTGTCGATTTGGGCTCCACATATCAATAAAAAATTGGAACAAATACTCCTGCGAACGTATCAAAGGGAAATCAAAAAACTTTAGCAACCCACTGGCTGCTAAAGATGCTCGGACTGCAGGCCTCGCATCGGCCACAGCATCTCGCAGCTGCGACCAGTCCCTCTCACGGCACCATACATCCATGATCCCTGATCGTCACCTGCACACAACCCAGATTCCTATATTAGCTGAGGCAATCATCCACTACATCAAATAAGCTAATTTTTCACCCTGAAACCTTGCCTCAAAGGCGGGGTTTTACCACCCACAGGCGCGCATACATGCGCACCTGTTCACTATACAGGCGCGCATATGTGCGCGCCTGTTTTTTTTCCACAAGCGCACTCATGAGCGCGCCTGTTCACCATACAGACGTGCCTGTCCAACCCACAGGCGCGCTCTCGAGCACGCCTGTTCAACCCACAGGCGCGCACCCATGCGCGCCTGCCTACCCTACAGGCACGCCTTAATGTCCCTTTCACGCGCACACATGCGCACTTTTTCAGTGTACAGGTGCGCACTCATGCGCACCTTCCACTAAGTCACTCACGCGTGTGGGCCCACCCTCTACCCAAAAACCCCCTAAAACTCCCGTACGACCCCCCGTACCTACCCTACCCAAAAATTGGAAACCTATAGCTATGCAGGATGTTCAGACCACTAACCTGAAACTCGCATGCCGCGGATCGGGTACCTCGTGCTCCCGAAATCACTCAATCTCCTCTGAATCTGCTTGAAAACTCACTGTAGCAATAGGTACAAATGAGGTGGCAATGTGGGCCCTACAGCTATATATAGGCCTTTTTTCCAAACTTCCACTCACCATTCCAGGAGCCCACGGCGTCCATTTTTCGAACCGTCTACATCCACGGGATCAACATCCTGCCACCTACATCATGGTTGTCCCTAGGCCACTTTTCACCCTGAGCTGCCGGGGCACCCTTTTTTTCATATCATGGCTAGGTACGCACGCGCATTGTCACATTTATCTAATACATGTTCATATTTGTTCTTCTCTTCAGATATTGTTCACTTTGGGTATTTGGATGTTCTCTGTGCAGGTACTTGGTCGTCATCTCTAAATCCGTCCTTCAGGTATATACTCGGCACTGGCATGTAGTCTCTCCCACTGTATTGCATTTACATTCCCAGTCACACCCCCTGATTTTGGCCTTTAGGATACCCTGTTTCCGGCTCTGCAGTACTCACACCTCCATTTGCATTTTTGGTACTGGTACTCGGTAGTTTTCTTACCCACATGAGTCGTCTCATTCATAACACCTTTTTGCACTTTTGACACTCATGCTGCTCTTTATTACCCTTTAGGGATGGGAGTCCCGGTAGTCTTTCATCATGTTGCGAATTAACCACATACTTCTTCTCCTCATTTTTGCTAGCTTCCCATACGGACTCCCAACACATCGCTTTATGGTCACGTTCTGTTCTTTACCTGCACCTCCGCAGGATCATGAACCCTCCACGTCATCCACCATCAGTTTGCCCATCTGCGAACCTATCTTCATTTCACCTACCTCATACAAAAACTCGCCAATGGGGCCCCGACCCTTCATCGGTTTTCCCAGCAATTTCTACCCTCACTTCGGCACTCATTTCACACTGGGGCACCCGTTTCTGTATTTCTACATCTTCCCCAATTTTATTCATTATTTATTGTACAAATGCCTTTATTTTCAGTTATTCACTTTTTGTCATCACCATCGGCGAACTACTTCCCTTTTTGGCCACACGTAACCCATGTCACCCTTGGTTGGAGCGTTACTTCTCATTTTCCCCCATCGGCATCGTCTATATTTTCAGAATACTACCCAGGTCACTTACCTTTACCCTCTGAATTTGTTCACCTTGTCCAGCCTCCGGCACAACTTATCCCTGATCTTGTCGTCCCCCTGACACTTGATCTTGTCACACGGTTGTAGCCATTCATTCTATCATATACCCTCCAACCAAGGGCAGTCCTGAGTCTTCCTATTTCTCGACTTCATCTATGTACCTCTGCCACTTCTCCACCACAGTAGATTCCGCAAAGCCCTTTGCTTCTAGGAGTCGCGTCCTCCTTTTGTCGACATCAACACAATTTTCCAAAAGGGCGACAGTATCTTGATTCTCATTTCCCATTCAATGAGAGATCTCGGATGGCACAAGGGGAAACACCATTGCTCCCTGATGTCATTGACCCCCATAAAATTCGATGCCAACACTTTCTCATGTTGTGGTGGGTCTTACTTTGCGACTATTGCAGTTTTTTCTCATCAGTTGCCGAAGACCTCTGAACTTGGTAGGGCCACCAATGCCCACATCACTGTCGATGGTTACTTCCGTGACCATTACCGCTGGTTCAGAGTATGTTCTGTTGCAGAATTGTCTTCTGCCTTTATCATTCCGCCTTTGAGGGCGTTGCAGTTTTCTACATCAACATTTCAGAGCTACATTACACAAGCATGGGGCATGCCCACCTCGTTTGTACACACTTGTATATTGATACACACCTTGTGGAAAGTCGGAATCTAAAGGTTCCTTTCTTCTCCAAAGGATCGCTCTACGTGGTCTCATTCTTTCTCTCCCTTACAACACCATCCTCAGCAAAAGAAACATTGATGTATTTCGGCTATACGTTTTTCTCCTAACCTCATCCATCACGGGGCATCTGTTATCACTGAAATTATATCCGCATGTGGTGACAAGATCTCCACATCATCAAAACAGGACTAGAGTCATTCATGGCATAGGATTAATGCCACAACATTGCAAAAAGGGTCAAAAACTATACCAAATGACCAAAAATTTGAAGGGCGCTTTACATCATCTGGGTGCACGCACGTATGCGCGTAATAGCATCGTACAAAGCGTGCATATGTGCACAAGGCGCGGCTGTTGGGAAAGAAACCCGCGCGCCTGCTAAACAACGCATTTATTGAAATTGGTCGGCCTCCCAACCACTAATGGATCAGCTCCCAAGTCGATTTGACACCAAATCCGAGCTCAATCCTCATGGTGGGCTGGTCAAAGACCTAATTGTGCATTAAAGAGCCTCTTTTCACATTCAAAAGAGGTCACATAATAACCAAATGATTGGCTATAAAAAGCCATGAATGACCACCATTTTCTCAAGGAATTCTTCATACTGTTATGCTGCTGAGATTGCTAAGGACCCATTCTTTGGCAATAAACATTAGAAGCTGCATTTCATAGAGCTATTCACCCTTCTCTTGAGTGAATAATCTTGGAGTTCTTTCAACCACATTTTCATCTTTTCATTGTAAAGGAGAGCAACCTTTGAGGGCCTCAAGAGCCTTCCATTGGAGAAAGAAGGGACCCAAGTCCCCTTTCTTCTTTGTGCCTTTGGATTTCATCAAACAGATCAGCTTATGCATTGGTGATATTGGTCCATTTGTCTCTATTTTTCATTTGTTTTATATGCTCATAGTTTTTATTAGTTTTAGTGTAATTCTTGATTATAGCTTTGTTGTTTTTCTTTATAACCTTTTACCTTACAGCTATCATGCGTAGCAGAGCCCAACTGGGCATGTAAGCACTCTTAATTTTCTCACCTAGTGACGAATTGGGTGCAAACAGATTGGCGACCATACTGGGGAGAAGGTATCAATTCCTCCCTCATTTGGGCTTTATTTGCTTTCCTTTTGATTTCATTAACTTGCAGGTTCACAAACCGGCCTCAGTCGACCTGCTTACCAGTCAATTCACCGGAAATTGAAGATAAATCCATCCGGACTTTTCTTCTCGAACTTTCGACACAGGCGCGCGGGTATTCCACCCCACAGGTGCGCGTTGGGCGCGCAGGCGCTTTGTACTTCAATTCTGTCAGCGCGCGGGCGCCATATGCGCGTCTGTCCACACAGTAGGCCATGCATTTGAACTAAAATTTGCATTGTAAGCTTTTGCGTGTGGGGAAAAATCATTTTTCCTTGTTAAGAATGATGATATGCATGCTCTAAACACTACACCACTTAGACCCCTCAACTTATAAAGGGGATAATCAAGCAAACATAGACACTTAGGTGGATAAAAATCATTTTCCCTTATTTTGCTTTTTGCCACGTGGATGGATTGCTTTGGTTTACAAATATAAGTTGAACATCAATTCTAATCACATCTAAACTCACATTTTGGGACCAGAAATTGCAAGTAACAATCTTGAGTATGCTCTTCTCTTGCGCCATTGAGCGATCTTGAGAACCAAAACGGGTTTGTGAAAATGATCTCATCTCCCGTAACAAAAATTTCAAAAACTTTTAGGAGAGGACAACGGCTCTTTCGAGACCCCTCTTAGTTTCATTTTGTCAAACACATTCTTGTAATGGGCCCATACATGCCCACATGTCAACAAAGCTAGAGTAGTGTTTGAATTTCTGCT
>ML778856.1:1341366-1352174 GCA_009831015.1 Picea engelmannii | reverse complement strand
GCTCTTCCAAAATGTCCCCATGGAACTCGGGGGAAAAACTATCCTCATTGACATTGAAGTTATCGACGCTCAGCTCGATTACAATATCTTGCTTGGACGTAGCTACATGTATGCTATGAAGGCAGTGGCATCATCCGTCTTTCCAACAATCATGTTCCCCCACAATGGAAAGATTGTAACCATTAACCAAGTCTCACATTAAGAGCCTAATCCATCTGCCAACCTCGATAACATTCTTCCTCTTATCGACACCAACCAAGACGTATATCCACTCGTTGAGATGGGTCCTGGTATTTTCAAATATCCATCCTTGTTAGGAACATACCATGGAGCACCCTCGCTCCTTCCCCCTGGTCAAGTATGTGTCATCTCATCTAGCGAAACTCAACTGGAGGACGCTCGTCCTCCTCAAGAGGCTTCAGTCTTTCCTGACGTCTCAACAGTCGCAGCACCACTCTCACATGAGCCTCCTGCGCACTCGTCGACCCCTAAGATCCAGGAGTCCACACCCCTTCAAGGGCCCAACCCCGTTTGGGAGATAGTTCCCTGACCCCTCACTCAAATTCCCTTCTTTTACCCTCCACCCGGTATAGAAGCTTTCCAGGTAGCAGCAACGCTCAAACTACCCAATATGGTGTTAGCAATCCTAGTGTGGTACTTACATCCATCTGAGATGGTCCCTTGGCCACAGGCAGGACTCCCCATGGTGATTCCTGTCATCACTCCCACTACCTCCACTGCCCCCATACTCCCTACTCCCCCTGCTACCGTCGGGGGCAGCAGAAAGAAGAAGAAGCCCACACCTCGACTTCCCCCGTGCATCCCTCCATTTTCTGCATTGTGTGACAAAGAGGGTCACCAAACCAACAAATTCCCATCACTATCGTAATTACAGAATTTGATTCCCCCCAATCCAACCCCCACACCATCCATAACTACTGCTACCACTCAACCTTCTAGTAGTAAAGGGTTGAAGACCAAATTCGCGTGTGCCATCTGTTCTGAATATGGCCATTACACCCATCATTGTTCAACACTGGCTCGTTTCCGACAGGCATTAGCTATCATAGGCCAAGAATTTCAGAACAACCCACGCCAAGCTACGTCCTCCACAACACCTATCATTGACATTCGCTATGTCACTACTTCAGTCAATGAACGCATGAGATGCCCTTGCTCTCTTTGCGATTCATTGATTCATTATACATACCAATGTCCGATGATCATCGAATATCGGCAACGTCAGTTAGCCCTGCTTCACCAACCCGCTGAAGCAATCATTGACATATCTTCACCATTTGAATATCTCCATATCATCTCTCCCGAGCCTAAGGCATTCCCTACGCCCCCATGGTTCTTAGATGACATGTTTGAGGATTTACCCCGTAACCCACCCAACTCTCCCGCACAACCCCCTGCGGAGACTCTCCATCCCACTACTACGGGTACCCCTCAATACCTCAATATATGGTTTATGACGAGTGATCCCTCACCCTCTCCTAGTGATACCCCCTCTGTTTCCTCAACATGGGGCACTCTCACTGTCACTGAGATCACTCCTCACGATCCATTGTATTCCCGTCGTTTCCAATGCGACGAAGAAATACTGGAAGAGATACAACACCCGGACTCTCCCTGGGACGCACTACATCATCGTGCCCTCTTCCTTCCGTAGGAAGCCCTCATGCCTCCTAGCCACAATCCCATTTACGCGGTCGAAACCAAAGATTTTATACCATCAGAACCTATCGATTGGTTCAACAATCCTATTCCTGCACCCGATTCTTTTGAAGAAGGTAATCTGGCTAACATTTCCCCCACCATCAAAATTGACATTTTCGTCAAACCGAGCATCGTCGAAGAGATCATCATTGGAGCTGCTTGCACTCCTCAGGAAATTACCGCATACAAAACCCTCTTCCAGGAATTTAGGGATATCTTCGCCTGGTCATACACGGAGATGCCTAGCCTCGACCCCTCTATCGTCGAACATCGCATCGACACCTGGCCTGATATCACACCAGTTCGCCAGAAACAGCGACTTCTACACCCATCTAAGGCCACGGATATCAAAGCCGAAATTGACAAATTGCGTACGGTCGGATTTATCTACCCCATTGCTTATACGTCCTGGGTTTCCAACCCTGTACCCATCGACAAGAAACAGGGATCCATCCGCGATTGCACCGATTTTCGCGATCTCAACAATGCATGTCCCAAGGAAAACTTCCCAACGCCCTTCATCGATCAGATCATCGATGATTGTGCCAGCCACGAGGCTCTCTCCTTCATGGATGGATTGTCTGGCTATAACCAAATTCAAATCCACCCAGCCGATCAGTACAAAACCGCATTCATTACCCCGTGGGGTACGTTTGCGTACCGTGTCATGCCCTTCAGCCTCAAAAATTCCGGTGCAACTTTCCAGTGGGCTATGACCTACATCTTTCATGATTTGGCTGCAATCATCCTCGCCTACTTGGACGACCTCACCGCTCGATCCAATAAGCGTACCCAACACCTCGATGATTTATGAATCGTCTTTCAACGGTGTCATCAATACAACATCCGCTTGAATCCTCTCAAGTGTGTGTTCTGTGTCACCACAGGGTGCCTCCTCGGTTTTATCGTGTCACAAAATGGTATCACCGTAGACCCCCTCAAAGTCCAAGCCATCACCGAAATTCCACCTCCTCGGAATTTATGACAACTACAGAGTCTACAGGGAAAAGCCAACTTTCTTAGGTGCTTTGTTCCTGATTACGCTATACACGCACATGGTTTCCTTCGCTTGTTGCGTCACGACATCCCTTTTCATTGGGACGACTATGCCCAATAGTCGTTTGACGACCTCAAGGCAGCACTTTCCCATACACCTTTGATTAGTGCACTTGACTACAATCGTGACTACATCCTCTACGTATCAGCATCCGCTGTATCAGTAGCCGGCATCCTCGTCCAACTCGGAGATGAAAATCATGAACACGTCATCTACTACGTCAATAAGAACCTCTTAGGACCACCCCTGAAGTACAAACATGAAGAGAAACTTGCTCTCGCAGTTGTCCTCGCAGTTCAGAAACTGCGCCACTACATTCTGCTTTGCACCACCAAGGTCGTCGCAGATTCCAACCCTATGCAATATTTTCTCAGCCGTCGCCAAGTCAACGGAAAATTCGCTCGATGGATCATTATCCTTCAGGAATACGACCTCGAGTTCTCAACACCCAAGAGTAAGAAGGCCCTCGTCCTCGCTGAACTTGTCACGACCCTTCCCTCTGACACACCTAGTGCCCCCGTCAATACTGACTTTCCTGACAAACATCTCTTTTACATTGCTTCTGATGATCCTTGGTACGACTACCTTCTCGTCTACCTATGAACTCAAAAGTTCAGTAACCACCTATCACGAGATGATCGTCGGTGCATTTGCCATCAGGGCCCCCGCTATCTCCTCATCGGTGACATCTTATATCGGCAAGGCGTCGACACCATTCTTCGTCGCTGCCTGACTATTGACGAGGCCGACAGAGTCTTAAACAACTGCCACAACGGTGCCTGTGGGGGCCATCTTTCAGGCATCGCCATGGCTCAAAAGATTATCCGGGCCGGTTTCTTTTGGCCGAAGCTGTTTCATGATTGCATTCATGCCATGAAACGATATGAGCAATGTCATCTCTATGCCAACAAAGCTCGAGCTCCCCCTGCTCTTCTACACCCAGTCATCACTGCAGGCCCCTTTTGCAAATGGGGCATTGACTTTATGACTTGTAATCCCCCCTCCAGCAATAGTCACAAATACATTGTCGTGGCTGTCGATTACTTCACCAAATGGGCTGAAGCTATGCCCACCTTCAACAACACCGCTGACACTGCAGCGCGTTTTTTATTCAATCACGTCATATCCAGGTTCGGAGTACCACTCCAACTCATTTACAACCACGGGAAACATTTTGAAAATGATATCTTCGTCGAACTCTCATCTCGGTTAGGCTTCTCTCACAAGTTTGCCTCACCATACTACCCTCAGTCAAATGGACAGGTCGAGGCAGTGAACAAAGTCCTCAAGACCATGTTACAGCGCACGGTCAGTAAACATAAAACCAATTGGCATCATATGTTATTTTTTACGCTATGGGCTTATCGAACGGCAGTGAATACTGCCACAGGTTTCACGCCCTTTCACTTAGTCCATGGGATAGAGGCAACTCTTCCCATCGAGTGCGAAATACCCACCCTTTGCACTGCAATTGAGCTTTTACCTGACACTGCTCCAATGGAGCAGCGCTTGCTGAACTTGGAGTCTCTGGATGAGGATTGTTGATCCTCATTACAGAACAACGAGGTAGCTAAAAAATGATCCAAATCTACCTTTGATCGCCATGTCAACCTTCGCTCATTCCGCGAAGGCGACCTCGTCCTCGCCTACGATATCGTTCATGATACCTTTGGCCACGGCAAATTTGAATCACTCTGGCATGGCCCTTACATCATCCAACATTGCCTCACCAAAGGTGCATACATCCTGGCCTCCCTCGAAGGCCTCACGCTCAAAGAACCCGTCAATGGGTTATACCTCAAGAAATTTTATGCTTAAACGTAGTCAGGCTACTTTAGGTTGTTTTTCTTTTATAGCATTTTTAATCTTTTTTCCCCCATCTAAAATATCCTTTATGCTATTGACAGATGACTCATCCACCAGTTTACCACATTGGGTACGCCGACAGCGCCAGCCATTGGACACAAAATCTCGCTTCGGCTGCTTGGGCTCTCTACACCCCTTCACATGAAATGCTACATTCCAGTGGCATCTGTTTAGGACCAGCAACCAATAACCAAGACGAATACACTGCTGTCATTGGCCTCCTGACCGATGCCCAACATCACCATATTCGTCACCTTAGCGTTCTCCTCGACTCTCAACTGGTCGTTCTCCAACTTAACAATGTGTACCGTGTACGCGATCCGTGCCTCTTTCGCAAATACCTGCAGGTTAGATTATTATCTCGACATTTTGATTCCATTACATTTACACATATTCCCAGGGAATTGAATCAAACAACATATGAAATAGCTAACATGGTGCTAGATTGGCATATATCACATCAAACTACACATACATAAAACATCTCATATAACCTGTCATAGCATATAGATAGCATCAACATTATCAAAATCAACACAAAACAACATATGTAAAACACATTTGGATCCAAAAAACATGTATACTCATATATATATATGGGCCTCCTCAGCCATCCAAATGTTTACATATACAAAAATACATTGGCCCACAAGCCCGTGCCACATCATGGTACAAAAATCGACTCACCAACCTATCAAAACTGTACACAAATACAATCAGGGGGCCTCTATCGCACCCCCAGCAGCACCTCCCTCAGGAGGTGGTGGTGGCCCACCCCTACCTGCCCCAGGTGGTGGAGGTGGCGCACCTGCAGGACCCTCCTGCCCCGGCGGCAGACGTCCACTCATCATGGCAGCGAGCACAGTTGCTCGTCGCATGATAGACCGCCATGGTGGCGGTAACCCGATACACTGCTCCAGGAAATCCTTGTCCTATATGAGAATCCACATGCCCTCAGGCACGTCCCGAAACACCATCTCAAAATGATGGCGTATATCATCCAGATCTCCCCCAGCGGCCGCTGGAGGAGCATGTGATGGCCTCGCACCAGGGTCATCAAAGTGGTGCCTTTGCGCCGGTCTCTCAGGCCCTGCGGGTCGCCCAGCTGCCTCATCCCATGGACGCCTCTCTCCACGCAGAGGTCTCCCCTCTCACTGCACTGGCGGCCTATATAACTCCACCTCACGTCCGCGAGGTGCCAAATCTGCACATACACCAAACAAGCAACAACAAATGGTATCAGTGTCTATACATCAAACATATGCACTAGAATATCAAAATCACAAACATAAGTCAAAACATATATAAATACATAGCGTACCTCTGTGATCAAACACCTCCCCAGGAGGCAATACCATCTCCGGGTCCCCCCGGAAGTCCACCCCAGCATAGGGAAACTGGAGTATAACCTGCGGCATCTGCCGCCATATCTGCGCTGCCTGCGCAGTAAAATAGTGGCCGCCTTCGCCACCAACGTGGCGAACCAAAATCTATTACCACCACCTCAAGCGCGACTCTCGTACCCTGGGTATCTCCAGTAGCACCCCCGGGCGCAGCATCGACACCCTCTCCAAGAAAAAGGCCACCAGGATGGAGCCAAAAGCGAACTCTCCGGCACCTCTAGATCGACAGTGGTCCATCTACGCGATCATCTGCGCATGAAGGGTCAGCCCCCAGGAGAACCGCTCACGGCCCACCAATACCCTCTCCATGAGAATCAACTCACCACCACTAATCCGGTGGGGCGCTCGAGATCCATACACTCGCACTATCATCGCTGCTATGCAATGATGCAGTAGGGCATCTATCTGACTGATGCTCACTGTTGACCCAGTCATATAGTGCTCACCTGAGCAGTATCGCTCGACGACATCACGCAAATCAGTGTCTCTCGGCAGTACAGGCACTTCCGGCAACGGTGTTCCCCGGAAGGGGAGCCCATTCAAGAAATAAATGTCCTCCACCGCAGTGAAGGCGATCTTCTCTCCTCACACAAGGAAGCAGTGTCGATCTGGGCTCCACATCTCAATCAGAAATTGGAGAAAATACTCCTGCGAACGTATCAAAGAGAAATCAAAAAAATTTAGCAACCCACTGGCTACTTAAGATGCTCGGACTGCAAGCCTTGCATCAGCCACAGCATCTCGCAGCTGCGACCAGTCCCGCTCACGCCACCATACATCCATGATCCCTAATCGTCACCTGCACACAACCCAGATTCCTATTTTAGCTGAGGCAATCATCCACTACATCAAATAAGCTAATTTTTCACCCTGAAACCTTGCCTCAAAGGCGCGGTTTTACCACCCACAGGCGCGCATACATGCGCACCTGTTCACTATACAGGCGCGCATATGTGCGCGCCTATTTTTTTCCACAGGCGCGCTCATGAGCGCACCTGTTCAACATACAGACGCACTCTAGGGCATGCCTGTCCAACCCATAGGCGTGCTCTCGAGCACGCCTGTTCAACCAACAGGCGCGCACCCATGCGCGCCTGCTTACCCTACAGGCGCGCCCCTAAGGCACGCCTTAATTTCCCTTTCACGCGCACACATGCGCGCTTTTTCAGTGTACAGGTGCGCACTCATGCGCACCTTTCACTGAGTCGCCCGTGCGTGTGGGCCCACCCTCTACCCAAAAACCCCCTAAAACTCCCGTACGACCCCCCGTACCTACCCTACCCAAAAATTGGAAACCTATAGCTATGCAGGATGTTCAGACCACTAACCTGAAACTTGCATGACGCGGATCGGGTACCTCGTGCTACCGGAATCACTCAATCTCCTCTGAATCTACTCGAAAACTCACTCTAGCAGTAGGTACAAATGAGGTGGCAATGTAGGCCCTACAACTATATATAGGCCTTTTTTCCAAACTTCCACTCACCATTCCGGGAGCCCACGGCGTCCATTTTTCGAACCGTCTGCAGCCACGGGATCAACATCCCGCCACCTACATCATGGTTGTCCCTGGGCCACTTTTCACCCTGAGCCCTCAGGGCACCCTTTTTTTCATATCATGGTCAGGTACGCACGCGCATTGTCACATTTATCTAATACATGTTCATATTTGTTCTTCTCTTAAGATATTGTTCACTTTGGGTATTTGGTTGTTCTCTGTGCAGGTACTTGGTCATCATCTCTAAATCCTTCCTTCAGGTATATACTCAGCACTGGCATGTAGTCTCTCCCACTGTATTTCATTTACATTCCCAGTCACACCCTCTGATTTTGGCCTTTAGGATACCCTGTTTCTGGCTCTGCAGTACTCACACCTCCATTTGCATTTTTGGTACTGGTACCCGGTAGTTTTCTTACCCACATGAGTCGTCTCATTCATAACACCTTTTTGGACTTTTGACACTCATGCTGCTCTTTATTACCCTTTAGGGATGGGAGTCTCGATAGTCTTTCATCATGTTGCGAATTAACCACATACTTCTCCTCATTTTTGCTAGCTTCCCATACAGACTCCCATCACATCGCTTTATGGTCACGTTCTGTTCTTTACCTGCACCTCCGCAGGATCATGAACCCTCCACGTCATCCACCATCAATTTGCCCATCTGCGAACCTATCTTCATTTCACCTACCTCATACAGAAACTCTCCAATGGGGCCCCCACCCTTCATCGGTTTTCCCAGCAATTTCTACCCTCACTAGGGCACTCATTTCACACTGGGGCACCCGTTTCTGTATTTCTACATCTTCCCCAATTTTATTCATTATTTATTGTACAAACGCCTTTATTTTCAGTTATTCACTTTTTGTCGTCACCATCGACAACCTACTTTCCTTTTTGGCCACACGCAACCCATGTCACCCTTGGTTGGAGCATTACTTCTCATTTTCCCCCGCCGGCATCGTCTATGTTTTCAGAATACTACCCAGGTCACTTACCTTTACCCTCTGAATTTGTTCACCTTGTCCAGCCTCCGGCACAACTTATCCCTGATCTTGTCGTCCCCCTGACACTTGATATTGTCACACGGTTGCAGCCATTCATTCTATCATATACCCTCCAACCAAGGGCAGTCCTGAGTCTTCCTATTTCTCGACTTCGTCTATGTACCTCTGCCACTTCTCCACCACAGTAGATTCCGCGAAGCCCTTTGCTTCTGGGAGTCGCATCCCCCTTTTTTCGACATCAACACAATTTTCCAAAAGGGCGACAAAATCTTGATTCTCATTTCCCATTCAATGAGAGATCTCAGACGACACAGGGGGAAACACCATTGCTCCCTGATGTCGTTGACCCCCATAACATTCGACGCAAACACTTTCTCATGTTGTGGTTAGTCTTACTTTGCGACTATTACAGTTTTTTCTCATCAGTTGCCAAAGACCTCTAAACTTGGTAGGTACACCAATGCCCACATCACCGTTGTTGGTTACTTCCGCGACCATTACCGCTGGTTCAGAGTATGTTCCGTTGCAGAATTGTCTTCTGCCTTTATCATTCCGCCCCCGAGGGTGCTGCAGTTGTCTACATCAACATTTTAGAGCTACATTACACGAGCATGGGGCATGCCCGCCTCGTTTGTACACACTTGTATATTGATACACACCTTGTGGAAAGTCGGAATCTAAAGGTTCCTTTCTTCTCTAAAGGATCGCTCTACGCGGTCTCATTCTTGCTCTCCCTTACAACAACATCCTCAACAAAAGAAACATTGATGGATTTCGGCTATACGTTTTTCTCCTAACCTCATCCATCAGGGGGCATCTGTTATCACTGAAATTTTTTCCGCACGTGGCGACAAGATCTCCACATCATCAAAACAGGACTGGAGTCATTCATGGCATAGGATTAATGCCACAACATTGCAAAAAGGGTCAAAAACTATACCAAATGACCAAAAATTTGAAGGGCACTTTACATCATCTGGGTGTGCGCGCATATGTGCATAATAGAATCGTACAAAGCACACATATGTGCACAAGGCGCGGATGTTGGGCAAGAAACCCGCGCGCCTGCTAAACGACGCATTTATTGAAATTGGTTGGCCTCCCAACCACTAATGGATCAGCTCCCAAGTCGATTTGACACCAAATCCGAGCTCAATCCTCATTGTGGGCTGGTCAAAGACCTAATTGTGCCCTAAAGAGCCTCTTTTCACATTCAAAAGAGGTCACATAGTAACCCAATGATTGGCTATAAAAATCCATGAATGACCACCATTTTCTCAAGGAATTCTTCATACTGTTATGCTGTTGAGATTGCTAAGGACCCATTCTTTGGCAATAAACATTACAAGCTGCATTTCATAGAGATATTCACCCTTCTCTTGAGTGAATAAGCTTGGAGTTCTTTCAACCACATTTTCATCTTTTCATTGTAAAGGAGAGAAACCTTTGAGGGCCTCAAGAGCCTTCCATTGGAGAAAGAAGGGACCCAAGTCCCCTTTCTTCTTTGTGCCTTTGGATTTCATCAAACAGATCAGCTTATGCATTGGTGATATTGGTCCATTTGTCTCTATTTTTAATTTGTTTATAGCTTTGTTGTTTTTCTTTCTAACCTTTTACCTTACAGCTGTCATGCCTAGCAGAGCCCAACTGGGCATGTAAGCACTCTTAATTTTCTCACCTAGTGACGAATTGGGTGCAAACAGATTGGCGACCATACTGGGTAGAAGGTATCAATTCATCCCTCATTTGGTCTTTATTTTCTTTCCTTTTGATTTCATTAACTTGCAAGTTCATAAACCGGCCTCAGCCGACCTGCTTACCAGTCAATTCACCGGAAATTGAAGAGAAATCCATCCGGACTTTTCTTCTCGAACTTTCGGCACAGGCGCGCGGGTATTCCACCCCACAGGCGCGCGTCAGGCGTGCAGGAATTTTGTACTTCAATTCTGTCAGCGCGCGGGCGCCATATGCGCGTCTGTCCACACAGTAGGCCGTGCATTTGAACTAAAATTTGCATTGTAATCTTTTGGGTGTGGGGAAAAAGAATTTTTCCTTGTTAAGAATGATGATATGCATGCTCTAAACACTGCACCACTTAGACCTCTCAAGTTATAAAGGGGATAATCAAGCAAACATAGGCACTTAGGTGGATAAAAATCATTTTCCCTTATTTTGCTTTTTGCCACATGGATGGCTTGCTTTGGTTTACAAATCTAAGTTGAACATCAATTCTAATCACATCTAAACTCACA
>ML778856.1:1327093-1340011 GCA_009831015.1 Picea engelmannii | reverse complement strand
CCACATGGCCTGCAATGCCAACCAAACTTCCTTCAGACATACCAAAATTTGAAGGGAAGGCAGGGGATGACCCCGCCAATCACGTCATGACCTTTCATCTATGGTGTTCTTCCAATAGCATCATGGAGGATTCCGTCAGACTGTGTCTTTTTCAATGCACACTTACTGGCCCATCAGCCAAATGGTATGTCGAAGAAAAATCAAGGTCCCACACGACCTTTGAATCCTTGGCCAAAGCCTTCTTAAATTTCTTCCAATTACCCATCCGCTATGACAATGGTCTAGAACTGTTGTCTAATTTCAAACAGTCCTCAGCCACCCACATTTATGACAACATTCATGAGTGGCGTAGGTGACGTAGTTTGTGTAAAGCAGAAACCACCAAACAACAATGTGTTGACTGGTTTCTTAGATCACTTGTCGCTCTCCTTGGTAAGGATGTAGCTTCTACCTTCTCGCAATCTGAAGAAGAAGCCATCAGCAAGGCTCAACAATATGACCTCATTTACGCACAGTCAGGATACTTATACATGGTACTTCCTGATCTTCCGAAACCTGTGCCATTTGGTCAAGACAAACCTAGGATGTCTCACTCAACAGACGTACTAATAGGTACCACCACACACCATGGTCCACAACCCCAACCACCACTGATGTATGGAATGCCTCAGTACCCACCAACATATGGGGGCACTTCTTATTACCCCCCACCCCCTTATCAAGAACCATATCCTATTGCTATACCTCCGCTCACCAATGGACCACCACCAACACCCCCCATACATCAACCCCCTCCTAACACTAGTGGTCCCCCCTCCACATCACCTTATAGTACTAGTGAAAATACCACGCCTTCCTATGTACCTTATGGAGCCGCACCACCACAGAACCCTTACTTTCCCTTTCCGGGTCCTCAACAACCTATGGCTCCCCCACATCCTCATACAGGGGTCAATTTTGTTCAACCCTCTACTACTCAACAATATCAAAATTTTGAACAGTTGAACACAACCAATCCAACTCATCCTTCAAACAACACCAAGAGAAAAGGACAGAACATGAATAACAACAATCCTGGTGAAGGCGGGAATCAACCCCCACAGCATCAACCCACTGGGGGCAATCAAAACCAAGGGAACCAAAACCCCCAAGGGGGCAATAACAACAAACGCCAAGGGAGAAACACTATTAAAACTATCCACCCTTGTGCCCTTTGTGGCGTATATGGTCATTACACTCACCATTGCCCACAGATCACTGATTTCAAAAGGTTGAAGGACTCTGGAAGCATTCCCCCTTCTCCTACGCAACGTGCCCCGTAGCAGGCACGACAACAATATGCGCAACAACCCCCTCCCGCCGTGCTGCAAAATCCTATCCCACATTAAGGTGTGGTAAACACCCAACAGGACACGACTCCACATGAGGTATGGTCAAGTAAGAAGCCTCCGGTTTCACATCTCAAAGTATTTGGTTGTTATGAATTTGTGCATATTCCCAAGGAAAAGAGGATCCCATAATTCATGGTTTAACGATTGCAAGTAGTCACCATGGAATTTTTTACGGAGGGGGACTCCTCATTTTAAGATAGAGGGTGACTCCTTTTGGGGCACCTTGCAAGTTGGAAAAGAAGGAAGTCAAGTGTATTTTCATTGGATACAAAGAAGGAATGAAATGATATAATCTTTGGTATCCTGCATCAAGAAAAATAATGTACAGTCGAGATGTGGTTTTTAGAGATGTCAGAAGTAAGTTTGAGCCCAAAGAAATTGTTCAAAAAAAGAATAATCCAGAGAAGGTGTAGTTTGAACTAAGGAATGAAGAAGATGATTCTAATGAGTCGACTAAATTAGAAGAAGAGGTGGAACAAACGACCCTAGTCGTAAGGAGGTCAGAGCAAGTAAGAAAACCAGTCGAAAGGTATATTCTGCCTGAATTTCATTCTGCATTCCTATTAACTTCCACTGACGATGAGACCAAGTCATTTAGGAAGGAATTTGAATCAGCAGAGGGAAAACTATGGATGACACCATGGTTTAAGAGATGGAATCATTTCACAAGAATGAGACATGGGATTTAGTTGACTTACGTAGTGGAAGAAATCATGTCTATAAAAAATGGGTATTCAAGAAGAAGATGATAGCAACAAGTCAATTCGAGAAATTCAAATCTCGACTGGTAGCTAAAGGATATTCCCAAGTTGAAGGAGTCGACTTCAGTGATATTTTTTCCCTGTTGCAAATTAACTTCCAATAGAGTAGTAATGTCTCTAGCTACATAATTTGATATAGAAATAGAACATATGTATGTAAACACAACTTTCCTACATGGGAACCTAGAAGAATAAATATACATCAAACAACATGAAGGATTTGTAGTAAAGGAAAAGAAATATTTGGTGTGCAAACTGAAAATATCCCTTTATGGTTTAAATAAATCACCAAGGATGTGGTACCAAAAGTTTGATATATACATCCTTATTTTGGGGTTTTTGACAAGAAAAGTTAATCACTGCATATATTCCAAAGAAGAAGGTGGGAATTGCATATATGTAGCATTGTATGTTGACGACATGTTGTTGATTGGAAACAATATGAACACAATAAAGGAGGTGAAGAATCATGTATCCTCCAAGTTCGACATGAAGGATCTCGGTGCAATGAACTTCATTATGGGAATGGAGATCAAGAGATATCGAGCATATAGAAAGATATGGTTGAACAATAAGACATATATTGAAATAGTCTTGAAAACATGTGAAGGTGCCAATTCCTATGGTAGCAAGGCTAACTATTGAATAGTTTCCAAGGACATAGAAGGAGAAAGAAGACATGGCATGTGTTCCCTATGAAATTTGTTTTGGTAGTCCAATGTATGAGATTTTCTACACTCGACCATACATTTCCCATGCAGTGGGAGTGTTGATTAGATACATGTCGACACCTAGGAAGGAGCATTGGAAAATCATCAAGAGAGTATTAAGGTATTTGTGTGGCACAAAATATTATGCTATATGCTACCAGGGAAGACCTGAAGGTGACCGTGAATTAAATGTACATGTCTTTTTAGACATTGACTAAGTTGGAGATCTGGATAAACAAAGGTAGACTAGTGGATATGTGTTAAAAATGTTCCATGGATCAATCAGATGGATGAGTAAGCGACATGCGATTGTAGCCTTGTCAACAAAAAAAGTTGAATACATGGTAGCCATTGATGTAAGTAAAGAACAATATGGTTGCAAAGGTTGTGTTAAGGAATCAGGTTTGAGAAAAAATCTATGAAGATAAGTTGTGAGAGTGACTGCACAATATTATTGGCAAAGAACCCAGGTTACCATTCCAAGACTAAGAACATTGATGTACAATACCATTTCGTTAGAGACATTGTGGAAAAAAACAAGGTGATGCTGGAGAAAGTAGACATGTTGGAAAACGTAGTAGACTATTTGAACAACTATGTGAGTGTTGTGAATTTCTCTTGGTGTAGATAAGCAACGGGAATTGTTTCCTTGGGTCTGTGAATGAGAGTTCAAATATCTCTCAGTTTCAACAAATAAAATAACAAGTGGGATAATGTTGGGTTCTTATATTCTTTGTAGTGAAAGTCTAGTTGAGGTGGATCCATTGACAGTCGAAGTCAAATGAATAAAAATAAATATGAAGGTCGAGGTGGTTTGAGTAGGTAAATTGGAAGTCAAAGATATCAACAACAAGTCAAAGGTCAAGGTGGTTCGACCTAGTAAAGTCGAAGTTGAAGACATCGACAACAAGTTGAAGAGGTCAACCGACAAGAGGTCTATAGGAGGGCATGTATCAACTGACTGAAGACCAAATAAAGGTTGACTGGTAGTTGACTGGTAATCCAACTTGGTAGTCGACTGTAACAGAATCCCAAGATTCATAGGATTTGTAGCCAATGATTAGCGTGGATCTGTAACCGTCTTTGGGCAAATTTTATTTAGGGGTTTTCCTACTGTAAATCCTATAAAGAAGGCAGATTTTAATGTTGTAAAATATAATGAATGAATGGCTAATCGATAATCAACAATCATAGAGGTTGTTGGTCATCTAGATGTAAGCCAAATTGGCTACATGGTTGTTCTTGTGTAAATCAAGAAGGTATGATGTCGATCGTGTCTTAGGTGTGGACCAAGGTTAGTCATGTAACCTTTTATTCTGAATGAATAAGACAAGAAGAGAGAAGGACACTCAAGGAATGTTTGTTTTCCCAGCTTGGGTTTCCAGGGTAAAATCTATGTGTACTATGTTTTTTCTTTATCATTTACTTTATTTTTTAAATATTTCTTCCTATATTCTTCTAGGTTTAGCGTGGAAGTGTTCCTCATTTCCTAACACCCCTCGCTTTAGTGGAGGAGAAATCCAACACAAGGGGGGAATATCGGGTGACCTAGGGGGAAATGAGATGGAAAGTGAGGTTATGGAAGTGATACCCCTATAGGTAAAACCACTAATTGAAGAATGGATTGGAAATGAGTCTCAAATATGGTTAATGATTGCCATGTTCTTGAGTACTTGTTGAAGATATTTGTACCTTTCCGAGACACAAGAAGAGATAAGTATACGAGGTCAAAGCTTAAGTGGACAAGAAAGTTAAGTTTGTTGTCCCAAACCATAGAATTAATCAAGAGTATATATCAGCAAGGAATAAAGCTAATTACTGTAGATTTAACCACTCAAAGAATCAAAGGTTTATTGAGAAATGAAGCATAAAACAAGTAGATTAGTTCTCAATACTTTAGCATAAACTTCAATGGTATTAGAGGGATGTTGTATAAAGTTTTTGGAGTATTTTTGTAACATCCAAGTGGTTGTAAAAAATATTTTATATATAAACAATTTTCAACCACTAAAACAAGAAAGTAATCCGACAAAAAGTTCACTAATTAGCAATAGAAAGATAGTGATGGCCTAGTAGAAAATTTCCATGGTTGAAATGCAAGTTTAATTTAAAGATATAGAGTGATTTTCTATATCCCTAATGGATATATATTTTATTCATTTATAGCTCAAAGTATACTAGGCCAATCTAGACTCCCTAGAGGGATTAGAAATCTTAAAGCATCAAGAAAAGATTCCAACTTGAACATGATCAATATCTCTCTAAATTATGTTTACCAATGCAAGTAGTTTATTTCTCCAATGCAATAAATGATTATTTTCTTTCCAAATGGGTTATGGAGTATTTTTTAATTAATTTAGGTCTACTAAATCTCAAGAGATGTACTTCCTTTTACTCCCTTGAAATAGCAACCCTAACAAGGTAAAGTCTAAGAAGGTGTAAGCCCTATTACTCCTCCTAGCAACCTTTGCAATATTTTTTTCAACAAAAAATAATGATAAAACTTGGTGGAGGGTGTATATTCCCTTATATGTCTCCAAGGATCTAGACAATAACAACCATGGAACAATAAATAAGCTTAACAAAGTGCAAATTTTCCTTACCAATTCCAAAAAATGCTAAGACAAACCCTAGTTACCAAGCATTCTTCATCACCAAAGCAAGAAAAAGAACCTCCAAGAGAAAGCACACCACTTCAATCCATAAGAAAAGAGATAAAATAGATCACGAGAGAGAGAGAGAGAGAGAGAGAGAGAGAGAGAGAGAGAGAGAGAGAGAGAGAGAGAGAATTTTCCCAACAGGGGTGCAAATTTTATCTAGGTATTCTTCTCACAATGGGAGAGCTATGATAAAAATTAAATAGAAATGGTCTTTATTTATACAAAACTCCTAAAAAGTATTTTTCCACCTAAATTAGGGTAAAACACAAAACAAGGGAGACATTTCCCTTTATTTTTCCCCTTTAAAACATTAAATTCAATTTGCATATGAGAAAATCCCTAAAAAGGCATGACGTCACCCCTTCTAGGGAAATGTTTGGCAATTTAAGCAAGTCATTTGAGCATGGAGGTGAATTTTTGGGACTCCAAAGACATCCTTCTTGTGCATTGGGGTCTCTTCCATCAATCCAAGTATTCACCCCATCAAAATAGTGCTAAGTTTCAAGCCAACACCAATACAACCCAAGCCCTATCCCAAAAAAAATGTCAAGCCCCAAGATGTAACTCTCTATCCTCCAAGGGAAAGTCATTGGGGTGATGGAGGGATAGAATAGGTCATCCAAGTTTTACATCAAGCCTCAAAAGGATACCATCATCATATGGTGTGCATGTGATGGTATCTAACATGTGGGATTCATGCCCCTAGAAAGCCCAAGCTAGGCTTGTTCCTCCAAAATTGTCCACCAAGCAAGGTCCTGCAAAGATAATGAATATTCCCTCCAAGGATCTCAAGTCAAACATATCATGATAATTAAATCAAATCAATAAAATATTCACCTAAGAATTTTCATCAAAACCACCTCATCAAATTAAACAAGTGCTCAAATACCCTATGAAACTTTCCAAGTTTAGGTATGGGAGGGTTTACAAAGTTATCTATAGGGTGAATCATTCCCTAAGTCAAGGAGTGTTTCCCAGCTAGCCCCACTCTGAGCCATGTGGATAATATGAATTTGATGGGGGAAAGATATTTTGGGCATGGGGTTCATGGCATACAAGGGATCGTACTGTCTCTTTTATGGGTGCCTTTGTAGAGGGTGTTCTCCACCTTCATTTTTAATGATCATTTTTCCAAGCTCATTTAATGCTATTAATTAATTAAGGACCATAACAACTGGGTATTCCCTATGGGGTAACATATAGCTTGGGGGGAAGTACCATAGTTACACTTGAAGAAATAGGTACACAAAGTTCCATGGGGGTAAATTCTATCTTCTAACGCATTTGTGTAGATCCCTCAACCAGTAAGACATTTATATATATGTGTTTTCTTTTGTAGGTCTTTGAATTTTTAGGAGAGACATTTCATTGTTATCAAGACCTCTTTGAGCGAGCATCTAGAAGTTTATGATTTTTATTTTATCTTTTTCCAGCTACATTCCCTTTGGGTCTTATGCCGCTTCTTCCCATGAAATGAGGGACAATCCCTTCTTGGGTTAGTACACCCAAAAATCCCAAAATATAATTAGGCAACAAAATGAATTGTGGAAAGTGGTAAGTATGATCGAGATGGAATGATGGCTTGTTGAGGAGACCTCCCAGTAGAAAACCCATCCCCAAGGGTGACCAGATACTAGGGAACAATGTCAACCACTAAGGTGAAACAAAGAAAATATCATAACTTCCAAGAAGACGTTACATAATCAAAATCATCTTTAAATGCAAGACAATCAAATGCTTGAAATATTGAAATTACACTCACCATAATACCTTGCTTGTACCTCATGGAGAAAGACCCAATTTCTTCCTCAAGCAAGTTGGTGTGGTGGATTCCATCGTGATGAGTGTGATATGTGTGGTGGTGACGTAGGCCTTTCTCTATGCAAGTGGACATTGTCAGCCATCCGTCTCTTAGTAATCCATGTTTGCAACCTGAGGGCCTCGAGACATCATCTCCTTTGTTATCCCTGGGAAATGGGGATAACATCTGGCTCCTACTCAGGGACATGTACTCATAATAGAGTGCATGAGATCCATAAAATCTCCTGGTCAAACCTATTCCTACAATAAAACATAAAACCGTAAAATATAGGGTGGATCTACTCACCCTTTGTCCATATAATAAAAAATCAAAATTCCAAAATTGACAACTAATCTAGAAAATCAAAATTATGCATTTTTTTCTAATTTATAAACTAAATATGTAATATGATGAGAGAAATATGTAAGTAGAGAAAACTGAAAATAAAAATGAAAGTCAAACGATAATTGTCATTCTTAGAGCTTATGTTCAGGTTACTGAAATCAACACATAGTCTGATTTCTCTATTCTTCTTTCTTACTGGGACCAGGTTGGAAACCCATTAACAATATCTCAGGGGGACAATGATTTTGGAGTCCAATAGCTTCTTTACCTCCATTTCCATAATAGGCAATAGCATGGGGTTTATTTGTCTCAATTTTTGTCTAAATGGTTTGGCCTCCTCTTTCAATGGGATTTTATGCTCAATGACACTCGTGTTGTATGTTCTGAGGTCTTCATAGGTCCAAGAAAACACATCAGCGAATTCTATTAATAGATCAACATACTCAACCCTTTGTTCCCTTGAAAGACTACATGACAACTTGACGAATTTAGGATCCTTCTCTGTACCAACATTTCAATTATCTAAATAGGCATCCTTGTCTGAAGCTTTACCCTTTACTGTCGCATCATTTCTTTCAAATATTCTTTCTAAAGGAACTAGTCCCTTTGGGATATGATTACTCATAAACTGGACAATATGATGATTAGCAATTTTTTTCAGAAAAACATCAGCATGAGGATCTATTTTAGAATCGGGATCTTGATCAATGAGTAATGTAGAAAACTCATCAATTGTCTCCAGGAATATTTTGATTTCAATATCATCCTCAAAAAATTTCCAATGCTTGAAATTGTCCAGTATAGAGGGTCTATATTTTACTTCTACATCATACCTAGGTTTAGGTGGTAGAGGGACTCTGAAATTACTTGCTGAAACAACCAGATAATCGTCCATGGAATTCTCTTCTCTTGGGAAAAATGAAATGTTGAAAGCCAAGACAAAATTGTCAATGAGATCCCAGAATTCATTTATGTAGCTTCTAAGATAAGGGTGCTTGGCTTGATAAATATTTCTGATCTGATGGACAATTAATTTATCATCCCCAAACTATGATATCTCTTCGATTCCCATGTCCTTCACAACCCTCAAACCCAAACCAAGAGCTTCATACTCTGCCACATTATTGGTAGTTTCAAATTCTAATTTGTAGGACAGAGATATAATTTCTTGAACAAATGAAACAAAAAACCACTTTGGTGCCATCACCTTCTCTAGAAGAGGCTCCATCAAAGAACATTTTTCAAATCAAGGTCGACGGAGGAGAATCTTCACAGAGATCAAGGGAATTATTTTTTATTTCAAGAGGGTGTTCAAGGGAATCAATGAGCTGCAATAGACTGGATCCCAAATCGATATCTAGTGAAAAAATATGATGGTTGGTGGGGTCTGCTTCATCACTAATAATATAGGCCAAATGAGATTCTCTATATAATCTTCTATTCTCTCACCCAAACACAGGAATGGTAGAATATGTGAGGTCCATCTGCAATCTTCCCCCAAGTCTCTTTATCCAAGATCTTGACAAAAGCATGCCAAACTTGGGGGGAACATCAACTACCATGATATCCATGACCACACTTTTCATGGGCAACTGAAACAAGCTCATAAATAGATCTTTGATGACCCCAAGACATTGTAGTTTACTAGAATCAAAATAATAAAATTCATGGTAAGTCTTTTTGATTTCTAATCCAAGCTCATCCATGATAGTTTTGGGCATGAGATTATGGGATGCCCCTGAGCCCATCAAACAATTATGCAACACCTTTTCATGTATGTTTAGAAATGTATATAAGGGAGGGGATGAATCATCTATGTCTTCTATCAAGGGACCTAAGATAATTGTTGGCTTTTCATATTGAAGATTTATTGAATCTATGGAATAAGATGAAGGCTCAGGCTACAACATTTTGGAGAGACATTTTTTGAAGTCCTTATGTTTGAATAGCTCTGAAAGGGGTACATGGATCCTAATATTTTTAATTTCATGCTCAAAGTTAAAATAGGAGGGGGGGATGCAGAGGTACTGGAGGTTGGAGATTCAGATCTCCCCCTTCCTCTGTCTCTATCAAATTTATTTCTAAGTATGTCAAAAACTAATATGTTGGATTCTACTTCCAGAGCTACATCTTACATATGAGCCAAGGAGGTAGCTCTTATTTCTCTTAACAGGAGGCATAAATAGGGGTAAAAAGTGGTAGCATAAGTAATTTTGGTAGAGGCTTATGTAGGATTTATCTGAGCGGGAATCTTATTGTACATTTTGTTGAATATTTTGGAGAAGTCAGAGACAGATTCTTCCTCTTTTCTCTTTAGGGAAGAAAACTCTATGATATAATACATAAAGTCCTTTTTATCCCCCCATTGTGTCAATAAAACATCATCTAAAGCCTCAATCCAATAAATGGATCCAGGGGTCAATCCCCTAAACCATTTTCTAGCCTCACCATCAAGGATCTGGACAAAGACTCTCATCCACACATCCTCATTTTCATTATTTAGATTGTCTCCATAATTGTAAAAGGTAGCAAGGTGTTCTTCAGTAGTTATGTCTTCTTCTCCTGTGAATTTGGGCATGTATTTTAGGTAGTCTCCAGCAGGGAGAGAATTCATTGGCTGAGGTAAGATTAGAGGGGCATATCTCGTAGCCACTATGACATCCATTCTATTTCTAGGGGGATTAACGCCTGCCATAGTGATGATAGCTGGAGGAGAACTAGGAGGAGATGTAGCTTGAACAAGGGAGGTTGTAACTAATCCTCTAGGAGGAAAGGGAAAAAATAGAGGATTTAAGGAAAAAGTTATAGGTCTTGGGGGAACAGAGGTTACCCTCTTTGTAAAAGCAACAACTTTAATAGGATGAGGAGTAGTGAAGCTTAGAGTGGGAAAATATTCAGGGGTTCTAGGCTCATACCAGGGTACGACTTCTGGTGAAATAAAAATATCAAAGCCTTCCAAATAGAGAGTGGGAGAGGGGAAACTAGTAGGAAAAGTCCCAAAATTTAAACTTCTAGAATCTCCAACAGATGGTGTAATAGGAAAATGAGAGACAACTACTGGAATTTTCAAATAGGAGTAATGAAAATGATCAGAATCACCCGGTTCAGTAGTATAAGTACCTTCCTGAAGGGTCTTTCACCTTCTGATAATTTTCTCTGGGTCAACTTCAGGTGTTGCTAGAGGCAGTTGTGGAGAATACCTCATGTGTTTTCCTCTGGAAGCAACAACTGAAACAACGGATTCACCTTAATGGATTCACCACAGTGGAGTCGCCAGGTGAAAAACACAATCTTCAATGGTTCTGATGTCTGATGCACCTTCAGAATCAGAAGTTCTTTGGTGTTCTATCCTGGGGAAAAGTCTTCAATTCATTCCCTAACAATGACACCAAAAATGTTAGCACTAGAAGTCACCTACTTATTGTAGGGGAGTTAATCCCAGTACCCATCACCTTGTATGTCACAATGAATAAATTTAAAGGGGGGTCGAATGGGTGCAAACTCATGATAATATCTCTTTAACTCAGAAAACTAGGCTAGAATGCATAGGCAGATGAGGTCTTGATCCAACTTAAGTAAACAAGTTGTAGTAAGGGTGAGTCAGAGGAAGAAATTGAGGAGAAAATGTAAAGGCATGATATGGAAATCTGGTCTTCCGGCAGCTTAAGGAGGAGAAACTCGGGAAACAAGATCCTCTTTGATTCAGATTTTTAGGAATCTGAACAAAATTATAACTAGATTGAGATCAAACATACATCACAATACAGTTACAACAACTCAACTGGATCATCCATGCTCGAGCCATTCAGTATCAGAGGCAAAGAGATGGAGGGAGAAAGCTAACCGTCATTAAACAATAAGTCTCAAGTAACAATACATAACCAGAGAACCAGAGGCTTCATTAAAACTGTATAATATAGGAGCGTAGCTCAACCATCGACCCTAACAAAATGGAAAAAATTCCTACATATACTTAGAATTGGATCTGAATTCCTAAGGCATGATCACGCCATGCATTCAAGGCTTTGCGCTGATGAGCTTCTCTGTCAGGTTATGCATGCATATGTTAGTCAGACTACCCATACAATCTTCTATCAGATGCGATCTCTATCAGACTGGACTGACAGCATGCTTCTGCAATTTGTCCCTTTCTGGCCTTCTATTTATGGAAGGAGACGATGTCTCGCCCACCTTCCATGTTTTCACTAACTGCTTCATCGATATTGGAGGGGTAAGAAGTCAAACGCGACACCTGTCACTATGATTGGTCTTTGGATGTTGACTGTGGTGACTTGTGCTTCGTTGGACCTATGTGGAGAGATTAGCAGGCAGACTTGGATGCTGAAAAAGAGGATATGGTGAGGTTACTGATGCGGGCTCAGCAGGATACAATACATGTTCAGTGGCCAGGTGGAAAGACACGATAGCAGAGGGTGACTGGGACAGCATGGACATCGTAATGTAGGCACTGAGGTGTGATGGGATAGATGTGATGTGGCAAGCGAAGGTGACGAGAAGACAGAGGGGATTTTGCAAAGGTAGGCACAGTGGGGACAACAAAAACATAGCTGGAGGTGGCATGGAGTGGGAGACACATGGCAGGAGGTGAGAGGGTGAGATGCGAAGGCAGAACAATGATAGGTCAGGAGGACGATGAGTGGAAGATAGGTGTGAGGTAGTGAGAGGTGGAGGGGAAACCAGATATGTGACATGAAGCAGGAGTGGAAGACACATGGCATGTAGGGATAGGGAGATGAGATGTGATGACGTAAAAGCAGAGAGGAGACCGACGAGTGGAAAAAAATTGTTGGCAAGAGCGAGGGTGGTAAGCGGAGGTGGTAAGTTGTCTTCTCGGAGGGGGGGTAGGTGGTAATAGGTTTAGTGTGGGGGGGGGTAAGAGAATATAAAGGAGGCACCACATAGTGGGGGGCCCATGCTTGTAAAATTTCCTGCTCATACCCCCCCCCATTAAAGGTAGAATATCGAAGGGGGTCTGATCATTTCCTAAGGGAAAAACACACCTTTACAAACATTGTGCTAACATTAGGCTCCATGGCGGATAGATTCCTCCCTGGGAGGCTCTAAGAACTTCATAAGACTCAGTGTCTTAGTTTGTTAGGATATTTAGACACTTAGGAGTTAGTTAAGATCTACTTGGTCTAATATGTCGTTAGGTAAAAGTGTGTTTCTTTAGTATGCATTAGTATGCATTTGTAGTTAGGAAATCCGACGGTCACGATATGTTCCCGA
>ML778856.1:1303949-1322175 GCA_009831015.1 Picea engelmannii | reverse complement strand
CGCGTTGGCTGGGGCCGTGGATGTTTCCCCGTAGGGGTTTTACCACGTGAAAACATCGGTGTGTTGATCTTTGATCTGGTTATGTGAGTGGTTACTGAAGGTGTTCGTCCTCTGTTGGAATACCTGTGTTGTCGAACATAGTTGGGTTGTGGAATCAATCATTAAGACAAAAAGAAAATGATATTTACAATGGTGTGAAGGAGCCACTCACGACTCAAACAAAAAACCTTTTCAGGAAATGCCCATTAACATGGCCACCAAAAACTTCGTCACCCTCCAAGTTCTGCAACCTGTAAGTGTTATTTGGAAATTTCTCAGAGATCTTGAAGAGCCCAATCCACAAGGCTTAAAATGTATCGTGCTTGCCTTTGTCTTGTTTGGGTGCATCCCATTTGAGTACTATATCTCCCAGTTGAAAATCCCCTTTATTTATCTTCCTGTCAAAAGCCTGTTTGATCTTCTATTGGTGTTCATGTGCTTTGTCCAATATGTTCTCTCTAGTATGCTACATTTCTATCAACTATTGCATTCTTCTGATCATATCATCAGGTTTCCCTTCGTATTCCTGGAAAATTTTTTCCATTGGCAAGGCGAGATGAGAAGGAAAGATGGCCTCAACTCCATACAGAAGCTAAAAAGGAGAGACACTAAGAGATCTCTATGTTTTCACTCTGTCATCCCATAGAGAAAATTTGAGCTTTGAATCCCATGCTTTCTTGTTGTCCTCTAGCATTCTTTTGATAACCTTTATAAGGATTTTATTAGAGGACTCTACCATTCCATTCCCTTGGGGATAGTAAGGAGTTGAGTGAATCAGTGAAATTCCAAATTGTTCACAAAACTTGATCATTGTTTCATCCTTGAAAGATGCAGCATTATCAGTGATGATTCTTTTCGGACAACCAAATCTTGCTATAATGTCTTCAATAAAACCAATGATTACCTTGTGAAAATAACTCCTTGTGGGGATAGCTTATATCCACTTGGTAAAGTAATTGGTGGGAATCAATATCCATCTATGTTGATCGCTTGAAGTAGGATGAATTTCCCCAACAAAATTCATACCTCATTGCTGAAAAGGTCATGAAGATACAATAGGTTTCAATGGTAAAGACTTGAGTTGTTGCTTCCCAGCAAATTTCTAACACTTAACACAAGCCCTAATCCTTTCACAAACATTAGTGAATAACATAGGCCAAAAATATCCAACCCTGAGAATTTTATAAGTTGTGGTTCTCCAGAAGTCATGTCCCCCACATAGACTGTCATGAAAATCAAACATAATATTTTGGGCTTCTTGTGGGTCTAAACATCTCAAAAGCACTCCCAGTGGGTATTTCCAATACAAAACCTGATCAATAAGGCAATATTTAATTTCTTTGAGCTTAATATCCCTTGCCTTTCTTTTTCCCATACCATTTAGAGGTCGTAACTCCTGCAAAACAAATATGATGTCTTTGTACCAGGTGCACTCTGCCAATGGAGGGCTGACTTGTGGGTCTGTATAATACAACTCAACATGTTGATTTTATAAGTAGATGCTTATGAATTTAACCCCCAAAGTTTTACAATTAGATTTATCCAATAGCTTGGCTAAACCTTGGCCTTTAACCAATTTGTTGCACTTTATTTCCAAATCAAATTCAAGGATTTTGGCAATCCACTTGCTCCATATTCCATCTATGTCAAGCTAAATGAGAATATCCTTCACAGAATCTGAAGGAACATATGAAATGAATTTTGAATGAAGGACATAGATCTTGAAAGCCTTGAGGGATTTCACCAAAGCATAGGCTTGTTTCTCCATGATGTCATATTTTATCTCTGCATATCTTAACGCTCTGTTGAAAAATGAAATAGGTTGCTCCATCCCTTCAACATTCTTCTGCAATAAAAAAAATTCTATTGTATCAAAAGAAGAAAAGGAAAAAATTAGAAAATTCTTGGAATAATCAAGACTGATTAGCACAGGTGCCTCAGTGAGTTCCTTCTTGATTTGGTTGAAAGAATTTTTGGAATCAATAGTCCATTTCACTTCATTCCCCTTCCTAAGCATTGTTGTGATATGCTTCACCAATTCAACAAAATTTGAAACAAACCTTCTTAAAATGTTAATTTTTCCCAAGAAAGACTGAACTTCCTTCTTTCATCGGGGAAGTGGAAAGGTTTGAATAGATTCTACCCTGCTTGAATCAATTCAGAATCCCTCAGTCAATACTATGTGCCCCAACAATTTTCCCTCCTGCATGGAAAATAAAGACTTTTTGGGATTTAAAGAGAGACCAGATTTTTTGCATTTCAAGAAGACCTTTCTCAGATGATGGCAATGTTCTTTATCATATCTAGAGAAGACTGTAATTTCATCTAGAAATATGACCACAAATTTATCCCTTTCTCCAATGAAGGCGATGTCCATGGCTCATTAGAAGGCTTCCCCTACGTTCATCAATCCAAAGGGAATTTTGGCATACATGAATGTGCCCCAAGGAGTGGTGAAGGTTGTCATTTCTCTATCCTCAGGTAGGACGGAAATCTGATTATAGCTAGAAAATCCATCAATCATGGACATCCTATATGCACTTGTCACCCTCTATAATATGTGATACATCTTTGGCAAAGGGTAATCATCCTTCTTAGAGCTTTTGTTTAGGTTCCTGAAATCAACACATAGTCTGATTTCTCTGCTCTTCTTTCTTACTGGGACCAGGTTGGCAAGCCATTCAGAATATCTTAGGGGGACAATGATTTGGGCATCCAACAACTTCTTTACTTCCCTTTCCATAATAGGCATCAACATGGGGTTTATTTGTCTCAATTTCTTCCTAAATTGTTTGGCCTCCTCTTTCAATGGGATCTTATTCTCAATGACACGCGTGTTGTATGTTCTGAGGTCTTCATAGGTCTAGGAAAACACATCAACAAATTCTCTTAATAACTCAGCATACTCGACCCTTTTTTCCCTTGACAGACTGCTTGACAAATTGATGAATTTAGGATCCTTCTTTGTACCAACATTGCAATAAGCTACATCAACATCATCGTTTGAAGCTTTACTATTTACTACCGCATCATTTCTTTCAAATAGTATTTCTAAAGGAACTAGTCCGTTTGGGATATGATTACTGGGCAACTGGACAATATGATGATTAGAAATTTTGTTCAGAAAAACATCATCATGAGAATCTATTTCAGAATCAGGATCTTTATCAATGAGTAATGCATAAAAACCATCAATAGTCTCCAGGAATCTTTTGATTTCAAGATCATCCTCAAACACTTTCCAATGCTTGAAATTGTCAGGTATAGAGGTTCTATATTTTACTTCTACATCATACCTGCCTTTAGGTGGTAGAGGGACTCTGAAATTACTTACTGAAACAACCAGATCATTGGCCACAACATTCTCTTCTCTTGGGAGAAATGAAATGTTGAAAGCCAAGACAAAACCGTCAACAAGATCCCAAACTTCATTTATGTAGATTCTAAGCCAAGGGTGTTTGGATTGATAAATATTTATGATCTGATGGACAATTAATTCAACATCCCCAAACATTGATATCTCTTCAATTCCCATGTCCTTCGTAGCCCTCTAACCCAAACCAAGAGCTTCATACTCTTCCACATTATTGGTAGCTTCAAATTATAATTTGTAGTATAGAGATATAATTTCTTGAATAGGTGAAACAAATACCACTCAGGCACAAACACCTTCTTTAGAAGAGGCTCCATCAAAGAAAAATTTTCAAATTGATGTCGTCGGAGGAGAAGCTTCACAGAGAGTAAGGGACTACTTTCTTATTTGAAGAGGGAGTTCAGGGGAATCAGTGAGTTGCAATAGAATGGATCCCAAATCAGTATCTAGTAAAACAATATGATGGTTGGTGGGGTCTGCTTCATCACTAATAATATAGGCCAACTGAGCTTCTCTGTATAATATTCTATGCTCTTCCCCAACCACAGGAATGGTAGCATATGTGAGGTCGATCTGCAATGTTCCCCCAAGTCTCTTTATCCAATATCTTGACAACAACATGCTGAACTTGGGGGGACCATCAACGACCATGATATCCATGACCACACTTTTCATGGGCAACTGAAACAAGGTCACAACCAGATCTTTGATGACCCCAAGACACTGTACTTTCTTAGAATCAAAATAATACAAGTCATGGTAAGTCTTTGTGATTTCTAATCCAAGATCATCCATGACAGTTTTGGGCATGAGATTATGGGATGCCCTTGATTCCATCAAAAAATTATGCATCACCTTATCATGTATGTTCAAATATGTATAGAAGGGAGGGAACGAATCATCTTTGTCTTCTATCAAGGGACCTAAGATAAATGATGGCTTTTCATCTTGAATATTTATTGATTTTGTGGAATAAGATGAAGGCTCAGGCTGCAACATTTTGGAGAGACATTTTTTGAAGTCCTCATGTTTGACTAGCTCTAAAAGGGGTACAAGGATCCTAATCTTTTGAATTTCATGCTCAAAGTTAAAATAGGAGGGGGGCTTCAAAATTTATCTCACTTCTAGGATATAACCTTTGACTACTAGTGAGGGGTTTTGTGTTTTCTTCTCCTTGTTGTTGTTTGTTGCATATTTAGCAGGCTTTTCTGTTCTAGAAGGTTGATCAGGGATGTCAAACTTCCCTTCTTTCTTTTTAGACATGAGGTTATATTTATTGGGACTATTATTGGTCTTATCCCCTTTACTCAGCTCATTTATTTGGTTGTCCATGAGGGACTCCTCGTATGCAAATTTGGTTAGATGGGGAAATGGGGAGGTGTCTCCAAGACAATGGATTTCAGGATCAAGCTCTTCTTCCTCTGCTTCCTCATCAACAACGATATTATTTTGTAGAGGGGTTTGTATTTTCTGATCATCCCTATCTCTATTCCGAGGCTCTCTTGGAAGTATCTGAGGGGTATTATTTAGTCTTCTGAAGCTACCTCTGTTATCAACATTTTGGGCATTCTTATAACCTTGCTTCCCTTCAAATTTCATCTTTTCCATCTGTGTAGAGAGAGATTTTACCATATTGGTCAATTCATTTACTTGAGGGTGGCATGCAGGGGAACCGGAGGTTCAATATTCAGATCTCCCCCTTCCTCTGTCTCTATCAGCTTTATTTCTAAGTCTGTCTATTGCTAATATGTTGGATTCTACTTCCAGAGATGCATCTTGCATATGAGCCAAGGAGGTATCTCATCTTTCTCTTAACAGGAGGCAAAAATTGGGGTCAAAAGCGCTAGCATAAGTAATTTTGGCAGAGGCTTATGCAGGATTTATCTCAGTAGGAATATTATTGTACATTTTGTTGAATCTTTTGGAGAAGTTAGAGACATATTCTCCCTCTTTTCTCTTTAGGGACCCGAACTCTATGATATAATACATAAAGTCCTTTTTATCCCCCCACTGTCTCAAGAAAAAATCATCTAAAGCCTCAATCCCAACAATGTATACATGGGTCAATTCCCTAAACAATTTCCTAGCCTCACCATCAAGGCTCTGGACAAAGACTCTCATCCACCCATCCTCATTTTCAATATTTATATTGTCTACATAACTGTAAAAGGAAACAAGGTGTTCTTTAGCAGTTATGTCTTCTTCTCCTATGAATTTGGGCATGTATTTATGTAGTCTCCAGCAGAGAGAGAATTCATTGGTTGAGGTAAGATTAGAGGGGCATATCTTGTAGCCACTATGGCATCCATTTTGTTTCTAGGAGGATTAGCACCTGCCATAGGTATGATAGATGGAGGAGAACCAGGAGGAAATGTAGCTTGAACACTGGAGGCTAGAACTGAGCCTCCGGGAAGAAAGGGAAACAACAGAGGATTTAAGGAAAAATCTACAGGGCTTGGGGGAACAGAGGTTACCCTCTCTGTAAAAGAATCAAATTTAAAAAGAGGAGGAGTAGTGAAGTTGGGAGTGGGAAAATATTCATGGGTTCTTGGCTCAGACTAGGGTATGACTTTCGTGGAAACAAAAATATCAAATCCTTCCAAAACGAGACTGGGAGAGGGGAAAATAGCAGGAAAAATCCCAATATTTAAACTTCTAGAAGATCCATCAGATGGTGTAATAGGAAAATGATAGACAAATACTGGAGTTGTCAAAGAAGAATAATTAAAATTATCAGAATCACCTAGTCCAACAATAGACATACCTTCCTGAAGGGTCTTTCATCTTATGACAATTTTCTCTGGGTCAAATTTAGGTGTTGTTAGAGGCAGTTGTGGAGTAGACCTCGTGTGTATACCTCTGGAATCCATAATGGAAATAGTGGATTTTCCTTATTGGAGTCACCACAGTGGAGTCTCCAGGTGAAAAATACAATCTTCAATAATTTTGATGTTTGATGCACCTTCAAAATTAGAAGTTCTTTGTCACTCTATCCCGGGGAAAAGTCTTCAATTCATTCCCCGGAAATGGTGCTAGAAATTTTATCACCAGAAGTAACCTTTTGATAGTAGGGGAGGTAAGCCCAGTACCCATCATTTTGTATGTCACAATGAATAAATTTAAGGGGGTGTCGAATGGGTGAAAACTCAAGATAATATCACTTTAACTCAGAAAAATAGGTTGGCATGCACAGGTAGATGAGGTCTTGATCCAACTTCAGTCAGTAAGTTGTAGTAAGGATGAGTAGGAGGAATAACTTGTGGATAAAATGTAAAGGTTTTCTATGGACATCCAGTCTTCCAGCATCCTAAGGAGGAGAAACTCGGGAAACAAGATCCTCTTTTATTCAAAGTTTTAGGAAAATGAACAAAATTATAACTAGATTGAGATCAAACATACATCACAATACAGTTACAACAAATCAACTGGATCATCCATGCTCGAGCCATTCAGTATCATAGGAAAAGAGACAGAGGGAGAAAGTTTACTTTCATTAAACAAGAAGTCTCAAGTAACAATACGTAGCCAGAGAACCAGAGGCTTCATTAAAAATTTATAATACGAGAGCATACATCAACCATCAACCCTAACAAAATGGAAAAAATTCCTACATATACTCGGAACTAGATCTGAATGCCTAATGCATGATCACATCATGCGTTTAAGGCTTTGCATTGATGAGCTTCTCTGTCAGGCTGGGCATGCAGACATTGGTCAAACTGCCCATGCAATCTTTTGTGAGACGTGATCTCTGTCAAACTGGACTGACAACCTTCTTCTACAATTTGTCCCTTTCTAGCCTTCTATTTATGGAAGGAGACGACATCTCACCCACCTTCCTTTTTTTCATTAACTTCTTCATCGGGATCGGAGTGGGAAGAATTCAAATGCAAGACCTGTCACTGTGATTGGTCTTTGGATGTTGATTGTGGTGACTTGTGCTTCGCTAGACCTCTATGGTGAGATTAGCAGGAGGGAATGGATGATCCATTCGAGTTGTTGCAACTGTATTGCAATGTATGTTTGATCTCAATATGGTTATAATTTTGTTCAATTTCCTAAAACTCTGAATCAAAGAGGATCTTGTTTCCTGAGTTTCTCCTCCTTAGGCTGCTGGAAGATCGGATGTCCATAGCAAACCTTTACATTTTCTCCTCAAGTTATTCCTCCTACTCACCCTTACTACAACTTACTAACTTAAGTTGGATCAATAACTCGTATTCCTATGCATGCCAACCCAGTTTTATGAGTTAAAGCGATATTATCCTAAGTTTACACCCATTCGATCCCCCCTTAAATTTATTCATTGTGACATACAAACTGATGGGTATTGGGCTTATGTCCCTTGCAATTAGGAGGTGACTTCTATTTCTAACACTCCTAATGAGGTTCTTGACATTGAGAACACCATGATGTTTCTTCGGTGTTGACCATTCCAACCTAGTCCAATTTTTTAGGAGCCTTTTCCTCTTGTTGAGGATTTGTCCTGCAACTTATGGCATCCCTTTGTTATCTAGTAAACTGAGGTCTAAGGGAAGACTCATTTCTTTCCCCAATGGTTGATCGACCCATGATTTGATTCTTGTTTTGGAAAACTGAGCACTCATCTGGTCATTCTTCTAAGTCAAGAGATAAATTGGATCTGGTGTACTACTACTAGAAGCTTTGGTCTTTTCTTGTTGCTTGGCAGGAGGATACTAAAAAGGGTCATTCTTTGAGTCAATAATATTCTCTTAAATATTTAATCTATACTCTTTAGCTTGTGCCAAACTGGTGGGTGTCTTATCCTTCAAGATGAAATGGAATTTCTCATCAAAAGAATTCATATAAAGGAGACAAACAACTTCTTATGGCAGACACAAATCCTTCGGGATTTGGTTGTACAATTTGACAAATCTCTTGTCAAATTCACTTACTGTCTCATTCTCCTTCTTCTTTATTTGATTGAAATAAGCCACAAGCATTCTATTTTACTTCTTTGTTATCCATTTGTTCTTGAAATACTTAGAAAAATCTTTATAGGATGCTACATGGTTATCAGAAAGGCCCCTGAACCATATTTGGGCATCTTCAGTGAGTGATGAAGCTATTAGCCTCATTGTTGTGTATACATATTCTACTTCTTCATTCTCCATATCTAGGCCCATGGAATATATTTTATCATTGGTTTTGTTCACATTATTCCCCAAGAACTTTGGAAACCATTTGTGAGACTCTTTTGGCATGGCATTGGGATATCCAAGAATAATGTCCATGTTTAAGTGTTTGTAGAGGTCTTTTTCCCAATGGTGAGCCATTGGAACAAGTGTAAGGTTACCTTGGAAAAAGGTTTTGACAACGGGATATTTGAGAGGAGTCCTTCTTTGGTAAACCTTAGAAGCATTGAATCTTCCTAGGGGAAATGTCTTATGGGAAGGTAAATTATGGGATGGTGGAGTCATCAGACGAGCTTCAAGAATACCTCATCAAGGGTGGAAGGGGAACTTAATTTAAGTGGAGTCACTAAGAAATCTAGGGGTGAATTATTTGGGATGGAATCTTACCAAAGTGTCGTTAGGTCACGAAAGAGGATTCAAAATCCTCCCAGACAATGACACCAAAATTTTATCGCTCAAATTGTAGGTTGGGAAAATACCAACCCAATCCATGAGATGGCGATAATTGTGGGAGAATCTAACCACTATCACCTTAGATAAAAATTCCCCTCACTTTAGTGAAGGAGAAATCCAACACGAGGGGGGAATACCAGGTGACCCTAGGGGGAAATGAGATGGAAAGTGAATTTGTGGAAGTGATACCGCTATAGGTCAAACCACTAAATGGAGAATGGATTGGAAACGAGTCTCAAATATGGTTAATGATTGCAAAGTTCTTGAGTACTTGCAGAAGATAGTTGTACCTGCCCGAGACACAAGAAGAGACAAGTATAGAAGCTCAAAGATTAAGTGGACAAGAAATTTAATCTTGTTTTCCCGAACTACAAAATTAAACAAGAGTATATATGAGAAATAAATAAATCTAATTACTTCAGATTTAACCACTCAAAGAATCAAAGATTTATTGAGAAATGAAGCATGAGAAAAGTAGATTAGTTCTCAATACTTTAGTAAAAACTTCATTGGTATTAGAGGGTTGTTGTATGAATTTTTCAGAGTATTTTTGTAACAAGAAAGTGTTTGTAGAAAATATTTTATACAAAAACAAGTTTCAACCACTAAACCGAACAAGTAATCGGATAAATTTTTTTTTAATTAGTAGTAGAAACATAGTGATGGCTTACTAGCAAATTTCCACAGTTGAAATGCAAGTTAAATTTAAAGATATAGATTGATTTTTTGCATCCCTAATGGATGTAGATTTTATTTAGTTATACTCAAAGTATACTAGGCCAATCAAGACACCCTAGAGGCTTTAGCAATCTTAAAGTATCAAGAAAATATTCTAACTTCAACAAGATCAATATCTCTCTAAATTATGTTTATCAATGCAAGTAATTTATTTCTCCAATGCAATAAATTATTAGTGCCTTGCCAAATGGGTTATGGATTCTTATTGTATTAATTTAGGACTACTAAATATCAAGGGGTGTAATCCCTTTTACTCCCTTGATATATAAACCCTGACAAGGTAAAGTCTAGGAGCGTGTAAACCATTTTACTCCTCCTAGAAACCTTTGTAATAGTTTTTTCAACAAACAATAATGATAAAAATTGGTGGAGGGTGTATGCTCTTACAATCCTTCAAGGATATAGACAATAACATCCATGGAACAATAAATAAACCTAAAAAAGTGTAGTTTTTCCTTTCCAATTCCAAAATATTCCAAGACAAACCCTAGTTACCAAGTATTCATCATCAACAAAGAAAGAGAAATAACCTACAAGAGATAGTGCAACACTTCATTAACTTAGGGAAAACCACATAACTTAGGGTAAACCACAAAATAAGGGAGAAATTTCCCTTTATTTTTCCCCTTTACAACATTAAATTCAATTTTCACATGAGAAAATCCCTAAAAGGGCATCATGTCACCCCTTCTCAGGTAACATTTCACAATTTGAGCAAGTCATTTGAGCTTGGAGATGAAACATTGGAACTCTAAGGGCCTCCTCCTTGTGTGATAGGGTCTCTTCCATCAATCCAAGGCTTCCCTCCATCAAAATGGTTCCAAGTGTCAAGCCAACACCACCACAACCCAAACCCTATCCCCCCAAAAAATGTCAAGCCCCAAGATGTAGCACTCTAGCCTCCATAGGAAAGTATTTGGGGCGATGATGGGCTAGGATAGGTAATACAAGGTGTCTCTAAAGCCTCCAAAGTATACCATCATCATCCGATGTGCAGGCCATGGTATCAAACCTGTGGGATTCATTCCCCAAGGAAGCCCAATATAGGCTTTTTCCTCCAAAATTGTCCACCAAGCATGGTCTTGCAAAGACAATGAATACGCCCTCCAAGGATCTCAAGTCAAACATATTATGATAAGTAAATCAAATCAATAAAATATTCACATAATAATGTGGATAAAAAACCACCTCATGAAATTAAAAAAGTTCTCAAAGACCCTATGCAACTTACCAAGTTTAGGTATGGGAGGGTTGACAAAGTGACCTATTGGGTGAATCATTCCCTAAGTCAAGGAGTGTTTCCCTGGTGGACCCTCCTCTAAGCCATGTGGATAATATGCAGTGGATGTGGGAAATATATTTTGGGCATGGGGTTCATGACATACAAGGGAACATATTGTCTCATTTATGGGTGCCTTTGTAGAGGGTGTGTTGCACCTTCATTTTCAATGCATATTTTTTCCAAACCCATTTAATGTCATTAATTAATTAAGGTCCAGAAAAACTGGGTACTCTCTATGGGGTAATTTATATCTTGGGGGGAAGTACCACTATGTCACTTGAAGGGAGAGGTACACATAGTTCCATGGGGGTAAAGTCTATCTTGTAACACACTTGTGTATATCCCTCAACAAGTGGGACATTTATATATATGTGTTTTCTTTTGAAAGTCTTTGAATATTTAGGTAAGACATTTCATTGTTCTCAATACCTCTTTGGGTGAGAATATGGAAGGTTATGATTTGGATTTTATCTTTTTCCAGCTACATTCCCTCTGGGCCTTCAACCCCTTATTCCCATGAAATGAGGGACAATCCCTTCTTGGGTCAGTACACCCAAAAATACCAAAATATAAGGAGGCGAGGGGATGAAGTGTGGAAAGTGGAAAGTATGGTCAGGATGGCATGATGGCTCATCAAGGATACCTACTAGTAGAAAACCCATCCATAAGGGTGACCACTTACTAGGGCACAATGTCATCCACCATGGTGACACAGGGAAACGAGCATAACTTCCAAGCAAACGTTACATAATCAAAAGAAACTTTAAATGAAACACACTCAAATGCCTCAAATATTGAAACGACACTCACCATAATACATGGATTGTACCTCATGGAGAAAGACTCAATGTCTTCCGAAAGAAAGCTGGTGTGGCAGATGCCATCAAGATGAGTGTGAGATGTGTGGTGGTGAAGTAGGCCTTTTTTTGTGAAAGTGGATTTTGTCAGCCATCTATCTCTCGATACTCCATGTATGAAACTTGAGGGCATTGAGACATAATATCCTTAGTTATCCCTAGGAAATGGGGATAACATTTTCGATGGATGGTTTTCTATGGGAAGAGTCCGACAACATTTTAGACTACAGATTTTGGGGAATTTGCGTACCCAATAATTGAAGCTTTCCAATGGGAAGGTTTCAAAGAAGAGTTCTAATAGGTTGGGAGAGGTCTAGACATAGCTTGGAAAGGCTAAGAAGATCAACGATTGGGATTAATCCTAATTTTGAGATCAATGGTTATATCTAAAGATTGATACAATCTTAATTTAGTGAATTTTTCCATGAAAATATTTCAGTTTTTTAAGGTCTTCATCTTGCAGGGAATTTTTGAGGGGCTAAACAACGTTTTTAGAAAACTAAATTTGTATGAAATTGCGTTTCCATCTAGGGAAACTAGGTTTTTCCTCTAAAATGATATATATCATAGAGAGCTTTCCAACAAGATAAATTGTTCTCCAAACAAAGCTTGCATGAGGGAGTTACAAACAAAACAATCAAGGGTAAAAATTTAGTACCAAATTTCTTTTAAAGGGAATAACTCCTAGATCGGGAATTAGTTTGGGGCCCAGGAGTAGTCTACAGAAATATCATGGATTTTGGAAGTCAACCATGGAGCCATATTTGAGTTCTGGGTATCTAAAAATGTGACGGGAGAGAAAGAGGACATCTGCAGTATGCAATATGTAGGGTTGAAAAAGGGAAAATGGTCAAAACTTCTGAAGACTATAACTTTCTACTAGGAACTCAGAATTGGGAAAAAAAGTCAATGGAAAGGTATTGAGGAGCATGAGAATACATATATCAACCCAGAAAATTAATTTGAACAATTTTTTTTTACAGTCAAATCAAAACAAGATGATTGGTGGCATTAAAGGGCATAAACATTTATTCATTCTTATGCAAATTGTGTATGTATTTATTTTCATCTAACATAAAAAAAAAATCATGCACATTTTCTATAGAATTAGAGGTTCAAAGAATCAATTTTATTTCTATATGAGAACCACAAAAATGGAACATTCCTAGGGTCCTATAGTTAGGAAGAAGAATTTAGAGGTTTGCATGTCAGGATGGGTAATGTTGATACCGAGTCCAATGGAATAAGAGATAGGAAAGATCAGGTAACTATGAGAGGCCTGCAAAAATAAGTGCAGAGTTATAGTGTTGATAATGGAAATATTATGAAGGCTCAAGAAGAGATACTTCAGAGCTTGAACATGTTGCAAAAGAAAGACAAAAATCACTCCGACACAAATCCATAAGCTAGTGCTAGACAAGTAACAACATCCAAATCCAATATTCGAAGGTATGGGAATGGGAATGATAGGAAATCAAGGAGTAGGAGAAAGATCCATCATTCCCTAGAGAAATCCACTAGGAGAGATCATGCTAGTTTCAGTCCAAGGAGCATCCCAAGTGTCTCCGTTGTCGAGAGGCAAAGGAGAAGGCCTGGGAGAGACATCTTGAAAAGTAAACTCAGGAAGATCAAGCCACCAAATTTAAATGGTGAGCATAGGTTTTATGGGAAAAAATATCACAAGGATCCTAATGAATACACACCAAAATATCCTTAGGACCATCTTTGTGATCCTAGACAGAATAGGGTTTAGAATTATATGGTTTTCTATATCTAGAGAAAAAAATTCCCTTTACACCAAAGAACGGTAGATCAACATAGCTTTAATATGAAGGTTATTCCTATATTTCCTGGATGATGTAGATCTGAAGTTCCAAATCCAACTCCTACAACTTGTGTCCTACACTCAATCGAGAAACATTACCAATGTTATTCTTTCTCTAGTGTTATAAATACCCAATATGCCTTAGATCTAATTTTGTTTACTAATTATAGAATCAAATCCAAGCCATTCATGGACTCTACACAAATAATTTGGTGATGCAGGAGCATCTCTCTACCTCAACATGCACCAGCTGATTAGCACGAGTGGTGTGCATTCAAAGAAGGGAGAGGCACCACCTTCTTATTTTTCCTTCGAAAATATAAAGTGTGATCAAGGCAATTAATGTTGACAGGTTGGAAGAACCAAAATTGTGCCTTCTCACACGATGGAGATAAGGTCTCCATTAAGTGGTTGATGGTAGGAGGGATCTGCATCCAATTTGGATCAGATTTCCATCATTATAATCTTCCCATTAGACATGTGTTTTGAATGGTGATTAGACACCACTAGCTTATCTTGGAGGGAAGCTCGTTGAGCCCCTCTTGTATAAAACTCTTGTATTTTTTCCAAAAATGTAGGCACCGGAGGATGAGACATTCATAGGATAATTGAAAGTCAAGACTCAATTGTAGTCTAGACTCATGTGTTGTAATGGACATTCCACGATTAATAGAAAGTAACAATTGTTTTTGTTTATCAATTTCTGTGTAATGGATGTTTTGTTATGAATGTCATTCGTATGAATTTGAGATATAGATGTATGCTAGAAATCATATGCATGGATACATATATAATATTCTATCTGTGAGTGTGTTGGATTAATTTTGGTTCTCAAGGCTAAGTGCAACGAGTGAATGACATAGATTTGAGACTTTGTGAGTCGACGCAAGGAGTGCGTATCTGAACTCGGTCGAGTCAGAAGAGAAGTTTCCAGGAGGGAAAGCTAGGATAATTCATAGTCTCGGGAGGAAATTTCAAGCTGGTTGAGTACCTTGGGAAAAAAAATGTGTAGGAGGAAAAACAATGCAAAGTTACTGAATACTCTGTAATAGACTACTAGGAGGGCATAGAGATGTTGGAAATATAACTGAGATGGGGGGGTGAATCAGTTATAATATAAGCTTAAAACTTTTTGTTCTTTTCTGAATCTTTCTAAATTATTATTTAATGTGTTACTGATAACTTAACATGCATAGATAAAAAATATTTGATCCATCACACATAATACATAGAGACACTGATTTCTCATGAGGAAACCCATAAAGGGAGAAAACCTCTTCTTCTTAGGATGTCAATCAAGATCCAACTTTCATGTACATTACAGTATTTGATATCCAACTCAAATATAAGGCTACAACCTTTGATAGCAAGCTAAAAATTGCAGAGAGAACCAACTCTTAGGTTTCTCTAGAACCAACTAGATGGAAGCACCAAATCCCAGGTTTCTCTAGCACCCACTAGAAGAAAGCACCAACTCCCCGAATATCTTCTAGCACCAACTAGAATTTAGAGGACTCCAATCCTCCCTAGCACCACCCTACCACCCTAATTGAATCTTTCAAAACTTTACTTACTTGCTCTGTCTCTGATATGGTCTGTTACAACTCCATGACTCCTCTACCTCTTCTAGCTTCAATTCTTTGTTCCGCTTCTATCCTCTATTATTTGTCCTTCTACACACACAACCTCTGTTTATCTTCTCTTTCTTGGTTTTATACTATGTGCTACCTCTACATGCTATACATTGTGTCTCTCATCTCCACTTCAGGTACTTCTCTTTGTCTCTACCGACTCACCAGAATCACTCTCGAAGTCACACCAACTGTTCTTTGTTCTTCATTTCATTCATATGTCGATTCATATTCCTGATCATCATAGCAACTCTTCATCTTCTCTGGCCGTTATTCAAGGTTCTTTGGCTTCTATGGCAGTTATCTTGAGAATATTTTGTTTCTCTGTCAGTCACAATTATTTGTCTTCTCTGGCAGTTATAGTTAGTCGGTTTTGGCTCATTTGGCTCCTAAGCCCCTTCCTTCTCATGACCTCTAGTTGTGACTTAGGGCCAATCACTTCGGGAATTCATGTTTTGGGTCATCTGTCATGAGTCACCCCGACTCTCCCAACTCCTGATCTCTTGAAATCCGAAGTGGAGCTTAGCGACATGCTATCTCTTCCCTTGATATGAACTTGGGCGATGAGTTCATGTGACCACGCGATTGTGGGCACATCCATTGGAGGTTTGAGGGAAACCAACTTTTTTCCCCGTAATTCACTACGAGCCTCCATGCGTCCTTTCTCCAAAACCGTGGTTTCAATTTTGGCCCGCTCAAGAAAAATTAAGAATCGATCATGTTCTAGCCCCACAATGCGATGGGACCATCGATCTTAGGATCTTGATGGTGCTCCTCAATCAATGGTTCCAATCTATTGTCTTTTCCTGACTTCTTTCCTCCTTCCACGCACAATACTTAGGCTCAATGACCAAGTGACATGTGGCCCTCCAAACCAACAAACAAGATCAATTTTGCCTTTTGGGCTTCGAGAGTCTCGATTCTCAAACTCTGCTTTCTCCTAGAGAATTTCACTCGGAGTCCAGGATATAACGATGCATGTTTTTCTCGAATCAACAGTCACAATCCCTTCATGTATTCGGGGTTTGTAAATCTCAACTTTCCAACCTTTCAACCTTCCTTTGCTTTTCCCCAGAGATGAAAATCCACCGATGCATGTCCCCTTTGGATCAACGATCACGATCCTTTTGCGTCTCCAGACTTCATATATTTCAACTTATGCTATCCTTCCACTAGAGTAGATTGACAGATGAGAATGCTCCCAAAGTGATCTTTCAGATCAGACCTCTCGTCTCCACTTCGGGACTTCAGAGCTTTTGTCATTTTCTAGTGGTGAAACTCCCGAAGTAAAACTCCCAGAGTGAAACTCCCAGAGTGATGTCACTTACTTACGTCACTTGACAATGTGTCATGATCCTAGTATCTACCACGTGTCACTCATATTTGTGATTTTCACGTACCTTAAATGATGAATCAACTTGACACTTGTCATTGTCTCATTGTGCCATGTGTCCTTACTGGCGTAGTATCGCTGATGTGGATCCTCATTCACTTCAGGACTTTGGCCTTCAGGACTTCAGGTATTTCAAATTTTCAAGTTGCCAATTCTTACAAAGTGAGAATCCCCAAACAATAACCTCCTTGCAACTTTTAGACCCGAACTAAATGTTGTTCATCGATCATGTTCTCAGATCAACTGCTCGATCTTTCTGTGATGCTTATTTTTTAGATTGTCCTGTCCTTCCACTTCAAACTAATCCAATGATTGTCACTTACTATGGCTCTCTGGCTCTCCGAAATTTTGGTTTTTCAAGTCTCAAATTGAAAAATCATCGAAGTGATTTTCTCCGGAGTTGAGGATCATGTGCCATCTATCAGTCTTTATGATGGACAATCCCTTCTTACTTTGGGACTTCGTTACTTTGACAAGTCTACTCTCCTACGCTCATCCAAAGTCTTATCCTTCATGCATTTATTTCTATATCCAACGACTATTGATCCTCGACGCTCAGATCGAACGGATCCGATCTGTACTTCTCCTCTGTGCTTCCTCTGGTCACTGGACGTAGATCTAACGGTCATCGGGTATTCAGGATTGGTGATCCAACGGCCAATGTCGTTCTTCCTCCTGAGCTTTCCGATCTCTCTGACTTATAAGGTTTTCTAAGTTTTCAAAGGTCTCGACCTTTTCTCCTCCTACGAGTCCATCTCTTGGACCTCGACTACACTTTTGGAAAGTGCAAAGTGTTATCTCTATCTCTTCTGAGCTTTGATTGTTGCATAGTCTTGAGATTTGGTTCATTGTTGTTCTTTCCATCAATGACAAGCACATTATTCATTGAAACATGCCAAAAATCTCCCCCTTTGGCATTGATGGCAACCCTGAAGGACTACACTATTCTTCTTGGACCTCCAACTATAGCATCTAAACCACACCTTTTCTCCCCCTTTGACATCAATGTCAAATAAAACATGCTCCCCCCGAGTGATTGCCTTATTTTTTGGAGGTATCAGATATTCAAACAACACATACCGGATGGACTATTTAACTTGGTAACAAGGTCACGCCCAACTTCTGGCGTAGATACTCAAACTGAGCTTGTTCAAGTGGTTTAGTTAAGATATCAACAATCTGATCTTTGGATGGAATATAATGCAAAGAAACAAAAATGTTGGTCACCTGTTCCCTCAAGAAGTGATACTTGATGGGTAATGCTTTGTATTGGAGTGAAATACAAGATTCTTTGACACACTAATTGCACTAGTATTATCATAATGGATTGAAATTGGTGCATTATACTTTACCTCCAAGTCTGCAAGTTTCTGAATCATCCATAATACTTGGGTACAGAAAGTGGTAGATGCAATGTATTCATATTTTATAGTCGATAAAGAAATGGAACCTTTCTTCTTGCTTAACCATGCTACAAGA
>ML778856.1:1244204-1303830 GCA_009831015.1 Picea engelmannii | reverse complement strand
CTTATTTTAAACTCTTTACAGAGCACTCAATGATAATCACAATAATGCAAGGAAGTAAGAAATAGAACATTCAACATCATTCACACATATGAGATACATAGAGACAGATATTTCCTGAGGAAACCCATAAAGGGTAAAAACCTCTTCTTCTTTATATGATAAGTAATCTTTACATTCTATACATTATCATACTTATGAAAACCAACTCATAATGAGGCTACAACCTCTGCTTTGCAAGCTGCTACTTGCTGAGAGCACCAACTCTCTTGTTTCTCTAGCACCCACTATAAGGAAGCAACAACTCCCTAAGTGTTATAGCACCAACTGGATGGAAGAACCAACTTCCAGTCACACAGGCACCAACCTATAAAACAGAGAACAACAGTTCTCCCTTGCACCACCCTTCCACCCTAGTTTCTATAGCTGCAACCAGATGGAAGCTACAAATCCCTGTGTTCAAGCACCCACTTGAACCTCTGAGAACAACATTCCTCCCTAGAACCTCCCTACCACCCTGAAATATCAATCTTTTCTACTGAAACTTATTACAGTGATATAATGTTCATCAATGGCTTACCAGTCTCATCACTATTCTGCTACACTGCCCTGCTCTGTCTACCTCACTATCTTCATGCACACATCCTTTTCTGTTCTTCTTCCTTTTATGCTCTATGTGCCATGTCCATTCCATGCACCATTCCTCTTCTGTGCGTTTCAGCTATTGCACTCTGCCTCATTCTACACACCTGAATCACTCTCAACAACCTCCCTCTCTTCTTTTTTCTGCATTGTTATAGACTTTGTGCCACTTGTGCATGCTCTATGCGCAATACTTCTGCATGATCACCCAGTGACATTGTTCTCCACATCGGGGTATTCACTATCACTCCACCTTGCACCGCTTCACTCGATCATCAACACACTCTCTCTGTTCTACATGTTCTCCCCATTTCGAGTCCTATTCCTGATCATCATGGCAATTCCTCAACTTCTCTGGCAATTATTCCCATGCATTCATCATCACTGGGTGTTATGCTGAGATTCCTTAGCTTGTCTCACAGTCGAGACTCTTCGTCTTCTCTGTCATAGTTGAGCTCATTCCCTCTGTTGCAGTTCCAGGCTCCAACGGTCTTACATCTGTCAATGGACTCTATGAGCAGTCTTCATTCCATTGGAAGATTCCTTGAGACTCTTCATATTCTCTGGTGATCAGTCTGAAGTCTCTTCGAGTCCTCTGGCGGAAACCATCAGTCATTTATAGTAGTTACACTGTGAACCTATGAGAAAACACATCAACAACTGAATCGTCGATCATCCAAGACTCATGATTTAGCTATGCTAACTGAATTGTAATTGATCGATTAACTACTAAGAGTAATAGTAGCCCTTTGATCAGATTTCCAAGTATCCAACACCATTGGATTACAAGAACAGGGTCTCGCGTTGATTTCGCCACTTCGTATTTCATCAATTCGACATTTCGGCATTACTGTGGTGAAGAGGCATCTCGACTCTCCAAGTTACAATCTCTGAAATGGAGATTAGCTTCGTGTTATCTCCTCCCTTGAGCCTTCATCAATGTGACCATAGGTTATGACCAGGGGCCAATTCTGAACAAAGATTTCACATTTCGCGTTTTGGGGATTCTGTGAAGAGTCATCTCGACTCTCAATGTCCCAAACTATGAAATGGATATTGTCTCTTCGAGCTCTTCTATACAGCTCTTCGACGATGTGACCACCGGAGGTGACCAAGTGCTTATCCATAAAGCGCTTTCGCAATTTTGACTATTCGTATTTCGCAACTTCGGGACTCCTGTGATGAAGAGTCTCGAATCTTGTCTCCTCCAACTCCCAGTATCTGAAACTCCGAAATGGATTCAGATCAACTTTTCGGTGTTTCGCATTTCACGACTTCGGGACTCATGTGATGAAGAGTCTTGACTCTTGACTCCTCCAACTCCCAGTATCCGAAACTCCAAAATAGAGTCTTTGACATTTCGCGATTTCTCATTTCGCGACTTCGGGACTCCTGTGAAGAAGAGTCTCGATTCTTAACTCCTCCAACTCTCGGTATCTAAAACTCCGAAGTGGAGTCAGATCAACTTTTCAGCATTTCAAATTTCATGACTTCGGGACTCCTGTGATGAAGAGTCTTGACTCTTGACTCCTCCAACTTCCGGTATCTAAAACTTCGAAATGGAGTCTTTGACATTTCGTGACTTCAAGACTTCTGTGATGAAGAGTCTTGACTCTTGACTCCTCCAACTCTCGGTATCCGAAACTCTGAAATGGAGTTTACGCTTATGATCTTTCCATGCCATCATCACTTGTGATATTCCTTACCTGCCTGTTTTCCATCAAATGAACAAGCACACTCTTGCACTCTGTTTGCACCTCTACACTATCTCTTCTGGTCTTCATGAGCTTTCTCTGCTGCGTCTCCCCAAAATACTTTTGGTGCCCTCCTGGCACATTGTACTTGTACTCAATCCATCATCGTTGCTATACTTGCCATCAATGACAAGCATACGCTACCTGTAAAACATGACAACAGAGAATATCCTAATGAGAATGCACCTCCACTCGTGCTTTTCCTTTCATCCACGTGGTTAGCCCAATCAACATCTGAATAGAATGATAGTTGAAAATTATAGTTTCTAGGATACCATATGCCATAGTTCATTGTTCCTTTCAAGTATCTGAATATTCTTTTGACATCTAACAAATGACTTTGTTTAGGTGCATCCATATACCTTCCTACCATTCCAAAAATAGGCATTATGTCTAGATGGGATGCTGTGATGTACAATAAGTTGCCTATCATAGACCTATACAAACTATGATCAACATCAGGTGAGTCATCATCCTTTCTTAACTTGCATCCAATGACCATAGGTGTGCTCACGGGTGTAGAATATTCCATTTGAAACCTTTTCAACATTTCTCTTAGATATTTATCCTGAGAAACAAATAATCCTTCATACCTCTGAATAATTTGCAAACCAAGGAAAAATGATAGTTCCCCTATCATAGGCATTTCAAATTCAGATTGCATGGCAGAGGAAAACTATTGTACCGACGAAGCATTATTGCTTCCGAAGATGATTTCATCTACATAGACTAGTACAATGAGAAAATAATTACCCTCTATTTTTATATATAAATTGTTGTCAATTGTTCCTCTCTTGAACCCTTTGTCTTGAAGATACTTATCCAGTCTGTAATACCATACATGAGGAGCTTGTTTCAACCCATATAAGTCTTTCTTTAGCTTGCAGACAAAGTCAGGGTTATCTGACAGTTGGAAATCCTCTGGTTGTTACATATAGACTTATTCTTTTAGATCTCCATTTAGAAAAGTTGACTTGACATCCATTTGATAGAATTTAAACTGTTTATGACAAGCATATGCAATAAACATTCTAATAGCTTCTAATCTTTCTACGGGCGTAAATGTTTTTATCAAAGTCCAGTCCTTCTATTTGATCATATCCTTTGCAGAACAATCTAGCCTTATTTATTACAATATTTCCTTGCTCATTCATCTTATTTTTGTAGAGCCATTTGGATCCTATTACATTTTTATTTGCTGGCCTAGGAACGAGTTCCCAAGTGTCATTCTTTTCAATTTGATCCAGTTCCTCATTCATTGATTTTAACCAATTTACATATTCACTAGCTTCATTGAAGTTCTTAAGTTCCACCATGGATATGAAGGCTATATGTGATTTCTCGGAGTCTTTGATTATCCTCCTCCTGGTTTGTACACCTTTGTCTTTCTCACCAATTATTTGGCTTTCAAGATGATTCTTTTTAGTAATTCTGGAGAAAAGATTTGATGATGATTGTTGTCTTGACTCTTCTTGTCTAGGTGTCTCTTCTTCACCTGAGTCATCATCTTCTTGTGACTCTGGGTTTTTTCTTCTTCATTTTCATTTTTCTCATCATCTTTTTCATTTGGCTTATTTCTTATTCTCTGTTGATCTTTTGCATGAGATTCTTCATCAATTCAAACATCAATACAGTATACTAATTTATGCATTCTTTTGTTAAAGAATCTGTATCCTTTACTGTTAGTTGCATATCCTAAGAAGATACCTTCATCAAATCTACGATCAAATTTTCCGATATGATCATCATTATTTTTTATGTAGAATTTAATTCCAAATACTTTGAAGTGATTATTGGATGTACGTTGACCAAACCACAACTCATGTGGATTTTTATCACGGTTCAGCCTTAGATGTGATTTGTTTAGAATATGAACAGTTGTGTGAATAGCCTCCACCTAAAATGTTTGTGAAATTTCCCTTTCATTCATCATATCCCTTGCCATATGTCGAACTAATCTATTTTGGCATTCTACAACTCCATTTTGTTGAGGAGTACCTGGAATAGTATATTCTCTTTTAATTCCATGTCTATCATATAATTATTTGAAATCTCTTGACAGAAATTCTCCTCCTCTGTCTAAGAGAATTTCCTTTAAATTTATTCTTGTCTGATCCTCGGTTAATGCCTTAAACGTTTTGAACTTCTCAAACACATATGATTTTTCTCTCAGAAAGGCAACCCATATACATATGGAGAAGTCATCAATGACCAACATAAACTAGCATTCTCCTCCAGTTCCTTCTTTTCGTGATGGTCCACAAAGATCCATATGAACAAGTTGAAGCGATTTCTCTGAAGATGTGAAACTCTTCGATTTCAAATGAGCACAAGTCAACTTCCCTATTTCGCAGGACTCGCATAGAGAGTTATTAGGATTAGATATTTTTGGAAGGTCTTTCACATCACCTTCATTATTCAGTTTGACAATATGATCAAAATTTAGGTGTCCAAGCCTTCTGTGCCATAACCAAATTTCATCAATTTTCCTTAAATGACATTTCTCCTTATCTTCCTTCAGAACATATACATTGTTTTCAGTTCTAACCCCTTATGCAAGAAACTCTCTTGTGTTTATTGTCTTTATTTTACAATTACTGGAAGTGAAAGTGACTTCACATCCTCTGTTACATATCTGACTAACACTAAGAAGATTATGCTTTAAACCATCAAAAAATAATACATATTGAGCTTTGCTTCTTCCATTACTTAAGATTACTAGACCTTTACCTCTAATATTTCCTGGAGCATCATTTCCAAAGGTCACACTTCCTAATTTATTTTACTTTAGTGATAGGAACTTACTTGTCACCTATCATATCACTGGAGCATACGCTATTAATATACCAGGAGTATTTTTTTCTTTGAGCTGACAACACCAATCCACACTTGTTATTTTAATTCTTCTTCCAAACCTTAACGTTTTTAGCTCTGTTATTTGAATCTGGCTTATAGTACTTTAAGTGACAGTCTGTAGCTTTATGTCAATAATAATGGTAGATGTAACATTCTGGTTCTTTGAACAAAGGATCATAATGATTGTTATGCTTAGTCTGTGTATTTTTCCCAGCCATCACATGATTTACAGTCTGTGGTTTTTTGTAACTTGGTTGTCTCATTCCTTGTTGAGACAGGTATTTATTCCTTGGTTGTCTTGATTTCTCATGTCTAAATCTTAGAGACCAATTTACAGCTTTGTGGCCAAAGTTAGAGAAGTAAAAACAATAACCATAGAAAAACTCTTTGTACCTGGAAAATGGTTGTCCTCTTTGAGTAGGTCGATTTCTTCCATGCTGATGATTTTCTTGAGCAGAGAGTGTATTATTTCTTTGTCCTTCAGATTTAGTTCTGGTAGATTTTCCTTCGCTCTTCCTTGGCGGTTGATTCTCTTCCTTTGTTTCTGCAGGTTTGTTGTTGTCAATAGTTGTAGATTTGATGAGCTTGATGGATTCTTTGTTGCCCGGCTGGCCACTACTTGATCCCTCTTCATAAACCAAACCAGTTTTCAACTTTGAATTCCTTTATTGATTCAGAATGGAGGATAATCCTTCTGAGGCTTTAATACTTTTCAGATTCTGATGATATAAGGCCTAGAATTTCTCTAGATCTTTTCTGGCAGTCACTACTCCAGCTTCCAATTTTTCACCTTTTGTTTCGGCTCCCTTCAATTATTGTTTGAGGATGTCTTCAATATTCTTAGCTTCTTATAACTTAACCTTCAACATATTAATTTATTTAGATGGTTGCTTGCATGTTTTCTCATACCTGAGCAGTAACTGTTTTTGTTTTCTTTTATTTTCTCTGAGTCTCTCAATCTCTTCCATGGCATTGACAAGTTCTCCTTCAAGATCTACTTCTTCTTCACAGTCAATGACCTCACTTCCTGTATCTTCATTTTTTATATCTTCTAATGATATTAGCATGATATCATTTATTTTATCTTCAATAGAAGAGTCACTGCTTTCATCATCTGCAAGATCATCATCATTGTTTACAAAAAGGATTTTCTTCTTAAAATTATTCTCTTTATAGACCCTTTTGTGTTTGTGCTTCTCTTCATCATCATATGAATAATCCTTTCTTTTGAGAGAACACTTACATGCAAAATGACCTATCTTACCATAGTTGAAACATTTGAAAGGAAGTTTACCTTTGTATTTGCATGATCCTTTCTTCAGTCTTCTCACAAAATTTGCTTCAATATCATCTATATCGAACTCTGTGTTTTTCTCTACTTTAAAAAATGTGTCTCTTGTAGTGGATTTACCTTTGGTGATTCTCATTTCATAAGAAGTTAGGGTTCCAAGAAGTTGATCTAGTGTCAATGTTTTGAGATCGGGTATTTCCTTTATAGTAGAGATCTTTGAGTTAAATCTATCAGGAAGAGATCTTAATATTTTCTTGATTAGAAAATAATCAGCTATCATTTCACCTAGCCCATTCATAGTGTTGACACGTTCTTCAATACGTAAGAAGTACTTACTGATAATTTCAACTTCATGCATCTTAACTACTCAAAATTCAGTCCATGTGTCTGAATTTTTGCATCTTTCACTTTTTGATCACCTTCACAACTACTTATCAGCTTGTCCCACATAAATTTTGTTGAGTCACAGTGCATGAATTTGAAAAATTCTGCTTCTACAAGCCCACTCATAATAGCATTCATAGTTTTAGCATTGAATCTGAATTCTATCTTGTCATCCTTATTAGCTAGTACACCTGGTTTTACATAACCAATCTCTACCACATCCCAGACATTTGCACCTAAAGCCATTATGTAGGTTCTCATCCTAACTTTCTAGAAGGAAACGTTTGTTCCATTGAATAGGGGGGGCCTTATTGGTTGAATTTCCTTCATGACTTCTCATGTTTAAGATTATTGATCTACCTTTAAATAAAAGGAACCGACTTTGATAACAGTTGTTGGAAATATAACTGAGAAGGGGGGCTGAATCAATTATAATATAATCTTAAAACTTTTTTTTTCTTTTCTAAATCTTTCTAAATTATTATTTAATGTGTTACTGATAACTTAACATGCATATATAAAAAATATTTGATCTATCACACAGAATACATAGAGACATTGATTTCTCATGAGGAAACCCATAAAGGGAGAAAACCTCCTATTCTTAGGATGCCAATCAAGCTCCAACTTTCATGTACATCATATTCTTTGAGATCCAACTCAAATATGATGCTACCATCTCTGATAGAAATATGCAACTTGCAGAGAGCACCAAATCTCAGATTTCTCTAGCACCAACTAGATGGAAGAACCAACTCCTAGGTTTCTCTAGCACCCACTAGAAGGAAGCACCAACTCCCCGAATATCTTCTAGCACCAACTAGAATTTAGAGGACTGCAATCCTCCCTATCACCACCCTACCACCCTAATTGAATCTTTCAAAACTTTACTTACTTGCTCTGTCTCTGATATGGTCTGTTATAACTCCATGAATCCTCTTCCTCTTCCATCTTCTATTCTTTGTTCTGCTTCTATCCTATGTTCTTTCTCCTGCTTCGAAGACAACTTCTGTTTAGCTTCTCTTTCTTGGTTTTATACTCTGTGTTTCCCCTACATGCTATACATTGTGTCTCTGATCTCCACTTTAGGTACTTCTCTTCGTCTCTGACTACTCACCAACATCACTCTTGAAGTCACACCAAATTTTCTCTATTCTACATTTCATTCATACGTTGAGTCATATGCCTGATCATCATACAAACTCTTCATCTTCTCTGGCCATTATTCAAGGTTCTTTGGCTTCTCTGGAAGTTATCTTAAGAATCTTTTATTTTTATGTCAGTCAAAATTCTTCGTCTTCTCTGGCAGTTACAGTCAGTCAGTTTTGTCTCCTTTGGCCCCTAAGCCCCTTCCTTCTTGTGACCGTTGGTTGTGACCTGGGGCCAATCACTTCGAGACTTCGCATTTCGGGTCATCTGTTGTGAGTCACCTCGACTCTCCCAACTCTCGATCTCCCTAACTCTGAAGTGGATCTTAGCGACATGATAGCTCTTCCCTTGATATGAACTTGGACAATGAGTTCATGTGACCATGTGATTGTGGGCACGTCCATTGGTGGTTTGAGGGAAACCCATTTTTTGCCTCGCAATTCACTACGAGCCTCCACGTGCCCTTTCTCCAAAACCATGGTTTTGATTGCGGAACCCTCAATAAAAATTAAGACCCGAACATGTTCTGGCCCTGCAATGTGATGGGACCGTCGATCTCATGATCTTGATGATGCTCCTCGATCAACGGTTCTGATCTATTGTCTTTTCCTTCCTTCTTTCCTCCATCCATGCATGATCCTTAGTCTTAATGACCGAGTGACATGTGTCCCTCCAAACCAACGGACAAGATCAATTTCACCTTTAGGGCTTCGGGAGTCTTGATTTCAAACTCCACTTGATCCCATATCATTTCACCTTGATTCCATGATATAACGACACATGTTTTTCTCAAATCAATGGTCACAATCCCTTCAGGTATTCGGGGTTCAAAAATCTCAACTTTCCAACCTTTCAACATTCCTTTTCTTTTTCCCGGAGATGACAATCCACCGATGCGTGTCCCCTTCGGATGAAGGGTCATGATCCTTTCACATATCTGGACTTTGGAGATTTCAACTTATGTTATCCTTCCACTGGAGTAGATCAACAGATGAGAATGGTCCCCAAGTGATCTTTCAAATAAGATGTCTCATGTCCACTTCGGGACTTCGGCATTCAGGACTTCAGAGATTTTGTCATTTGCTAGTGGTGAAACTCCCGAAGCAAAACTCCTGGAGTAAAACTCCTGGAGTGAAACTCCCAGAGTGACATCACTTACTTATGTCACTTGATGACATGTCATGAGCCTAGTAGCTACCATGTGTCACTTGGATTTGTGATTTACACGTACCTAAAATGCCGAATCAACTTGACACTTATCATTGTCTCATTGCGCCACATTTTCTTGTTGATGTGGATCCTCATTCACTTCGGGACTTTGGCCTTCGGGACTTCGGGTATTTCTACTTTTCAGGTCGCCAATTCATCCGAAGTGAGAATCCCCAAACAATAACCTCCTCGCAACTTTTAGACCCAAACTAAACGTTGTTCGTCGATCATGTTCTCATATCGATGGCTCGATATTTCTCTGATGCTGCTTTTCTAGATTATCTTATCCTTCCACTTCAAACTAATCTAATGGTTGTTGGTTACTTTGGCTCTCTGACTCTCTGGACTTCGAGTTTCTCAAGTCTCAAACTGAAAAATCCTCGAAGTGATTTTCTCCAGAGTTGAGGATTGTGTGCCACCTGTAAGTCTTGACGATGGACGATCCCTACTTACTTTGGGACTTCAGGACTTTGACAAGTCCACTCTCCTATGCTCATCCAAAGGCTTACCCTTCGTGAATTTATTTATGGATCCAACGACTCTTGATCCTCGACACTCATAACCAGTAGATCATATCTATACTTCTGCTATGTGCTTCCTCTGGTCACTGGATGTTGATCTAATGATCATCAGATATTCGAGATTGGTGATCCAATGACCACTGTCGTTATTCCTCCTGGGATTTCTGATCTCTATGACTTAGAATTTTTTCTAAGTGTTCAAAGGTCTTGACCTTTTCTCCTCCTACGAGTTCATCTCTTGGACCTCGGCTGTACTTCTGGAAAGCACAAAGTGTTATCTCTATCTCTTATGATCTTTGAATGTTTCATAGTCTCGAGGTTTGGTTCATTGTTGTTCTCGCCATCAATGAAAAGCACTTTCTTCCTGTTAAACATGCCAACAATCTCCCTCTTTGGCATTGATGGAAACCCTGAAGGGCTGCACTATTCTGCTTGGACCTCTAACTGTAGCATCCAAGCCACACTTTTTCTTCCCCTTTGACATCAATGTCAAAGAAAACATGATTCCCCCAAGTGATTGCAATATTTTTCAAAGGTATCATATATTCAATCAACACATACTCCCCCTGACCCGATGGACTCTTTAACTTGGTAACAAGGGTCATGCCCAACTTCTGGCATAGATACTCAAACTGAGCTTTTGCAAGAGGTTTAGTGAAGATATCAACAATCTGATATTTGGATGGAATATAATGCAAAGAAACAACAGTGTTGGTCACATTTTCCCTCAAGAAGTGATATTTGATGGGTATATGCTTTTTCTTGGAGTGAAATACAGGATTCTTTGACACACTAATTGCACTAGTATATCAAAATGGATTGGAATTGGTGCATTATACTTTACCTCCAAGTATGCAAGTGTCTGAATCATCCATAATACTTGGGTACAACAAGTGGCGGATGCGATGTATTCAGATTCTATAGTCGATAAAGAAATGGAACCTTGCTTCTTGCTTAACCATGCTACAAGAGAATCTCTTAAGAAGAATGCACCTCCACTCATGCTTTTCCTTTCATCCACGCATTTATCCCAATCAACATCTGAATAGACAGATAGTTGAAAATTTTGGTTTCTAGGATACCATAGGCCATAGGTCATTGTTCCTTTCAAGTATCTGAATATTATTTTGGCAGCTAACAAATGACTATGTTTAAGTGCAACCTGATACCTTCTTACCATTCCAACAACATGCATTATGTCTGGATGGGATGTTTTGATGTATAATAGGCTACCTATCATAGACCTATAGGAAATCTAATCAACATCGGGTGAGTCATCATCCTTGTTTAACTTGCATCCAGTGACCATAGGTTTTCTCATAGGTGTATAATCTTCCATTTGAAACCTTTTCAACATTTCTCTTAGATATTTCTCCTGAGAAAGAAATAATACTTCAAACCTCTGAGTAATTTGCAAACCAAGGAAAAATGACAGTTCTTCTATCATAGACATTTCAAATTTAGACTGCATGGTAGAGGAAAACCATTGTACTGATGAAGCATTATTTCTTCTGAAGATGATGTCATCTACATAGACCAACACAATGAGAAAATCATTACCCTATGTTTTGATATATAGATTTTTGTCAATTGTTCCTCTATTGAACCCTTTTTCTTGAAGATACTTATCCAGTCTGTAATACCATGCATGAGGAGCTTGTTTCAACTCATATATGGATTTCTTCATCTTGCAGACAAAGTCAGGGTTATCTGATAGTTGGAAACCCTATCGTTGTTCCATATAGGCTTCTTCTTTTAGATCTCCATTTAGAAAAGATGACTTGACATCCATTTGATAGAATTTAAACTGTTTATGACAAGAATATGAAATAAATATTCTAATAGATTCTAATCTTTCTACGAGTTCAAATGTTTCATCAAAGTCCAGTCCTTCTATTTGAGCATATCCTTTGCAGAATAATCTAGCTTTATTTCTTACAATATTTCCTTTCTCATTCATCTTATTTTTGTAGACCCATTTGGATCCTATTACATTTTTATTTGTTGGCCTAGGAACGAGTTCCCAAATGTCATTCTTTTCAATCTAGTCCAGTTCTTCATTCATTGATTTTAACCAATTTACATCTTCATTGGATTTATTTAAATTCTTGGGTTCCACCATGGATATGAAGGATTTATGTGACTTATCGGTGTCTTTGACTATCCTCCTCCTGGTTTGTACACCTTTGTCTTTCTCACCAATTATTTGACTTTCATGATGATTCTTTTGAGTAATTCTGGAGGAAGGATTTGATGTTGATTGTTGTCCTGACTCTTCTTGTCTGAGTGTCTCTTCGTCACCTGATTCATCATCTTCTTGTGACTATGGTGTTTGTTGTTCTTCATTTTCATTATTCTCATCATCTTTTTCATATGGCTTAGTGCTTATTCTCTGTTGATCTTTTACAGGAGCTTCTTCATCAATTTGAACATCAATACAATCTACTAATTTATGCATTCTTTTGTTAAAGCATTTGTATCCTTTATTGTTCATTGCATATCCTAAGAAGATACCTTCATCAGATCTACTATCAAATTTTCCCATATGATCATCATTATTTTTGATGTAGCATTTACTTCCAAATGCTTTGAAGTTCTTAATGGATGCAGGTCGACCAAACCACAACTCATGTGGAGTTTTATCAATGTTTGGCCTTAGATGTTCTTTGTTCAGAATATGAATAGTTGTGTGAACCTCCATCCAGAAGGTTTGTGAAATGTCCCTTTCATTGATCACAGCCCTTGCCATATGATGAACTGATCTATTTTGGCATTCTACAACTCCATTTTGTTGAGGAGTACCTGGAATAGTATATTCTCTTTTAATTCCATGTCTATCATACAATTATTTGAAATATCTTGACATCAATTATCCTCCTATGTTTGAGAGAATTGCCTTTAACTTTATTCCTGTCTGATTCTCGACTAATGCCTTAAACGTTTTGAACTTCTCAAATGCATTAGATTTTTCTCTCAGAAAGGCAACCCATGTACACCTAGAGAAGTCATCAATGACCAACATAAAGTAACCTTCTCCTTCAATTCCTTCTTTTTGCGATGGTCCCCATAGATCCATATGAACAAGTTGAAGGAGTTTCTATGAAGATGTGAAACTCTTATTTTTGAATTGAGAATGAGTCAGCTTCCCCATTTGGCAGGACTCACATACAGATTTATTAGGCTTATAAATTTTTGGAAGGTCTTTCACAACACCTTCATTATTCAGTTTGCCAATATGATCAAAATTCAGGTGTCCAAGCCTTCTGTGCCATAAACAACTTTCATCATTTTTTCTTAAATGAATTTTCTCCTTATCTTCCTTCAGAACATATACATTGTTTTCGGTACTAACCCCTTATGCAAGAAACTCTCCTGTGTTTATTGTCTTTATTTTACAATTACTGGAAGTGAAAGTGACTTCACATCCTCTGTTACATATCTGACTAACACTAAGAAGATTATGCTTTAAACCATCAAAAAATAATACATATTGAGCTTTGCTTCTTCCATTACTTAAGATTACTATACCTTTACCTCTAATATTTCCTGGAGCATCATTTCCAAAGGTCACACTTCCTGATTTATTTTCCTTGAGTGATAGGAATTTACTTTTGTCACCTGTCATATGACTGGAGCATCCGTTGTCAATATACCAGGAGTATTTTTGTCTTTGAGCTGACAACACCAATCCACACTTTCTATTTTCATTCTTATTCCAAACCTTGACATTTTCAGCTCTGTGATTTGAATTTGGCTTATAGTTCTTTAAGCGACAGACTACAACTTTATGTCCATAATTATGGCAGATGTAACATTTTGGTTCATTGAAAAAAGGATCATAACGATTTTTATGCTTAGTCTGTGTCTTTTTCCTAGCCATCACATGATTTGCAGTCTGTGGTTGTTTGTAACTTGGTTGTCTCATTCTTTGTTCAGACAGGTATTTATTCCTTGGTTGTCTTGATTGTTCATGTCTAATTATTAGAGAACAATTTACATCTTTGTGGCCAAAGTTAGAGTAGTAAAAACAATATGCATAAAAAAAATATTTGTACCTGGAAAATCGATGTCCTCTTTGAGAAGGTCAATTTCTTCCATGCTGATGATTTTCTTGAGCAGAGAGTGTATTATTTATTTGCTCTTCAGATTCATTTCTGGTAGATTTTCCTTCACTCCTCCTTGGCGGTTGATTCTCTTCCTTTGTTTTTGCAGGTTTGTTGTTGTCAGTAGTTGTAGATTTGACGAACTTGATGGATTATTTGTTGCTTGGTTGACCACTACTTGATCCCTCTTCATAACCCAAACCCGTTTTCAACTTTGAATTCCTTTGTTGGTTCAGAATGGAGGCTAATCCTTCTGAGGCTTTAATACTTGTCATATTATGATGATATAAAGCTTGAAATTTCCCTAGATCTTTTCTGACAGTCACTACTTCAGCTTCCAATTTTTCACCTTTTGTTTCGGCTTCCTTCAATTGTTGTTTGAGGATGTCTTCAATCTTCTTAGCTTCTTATAACTTAACCTTAGACATATTAATTTCTTCAGATGGTTCCTTACATGTTTTCTCATACCTGAGCAGTAACTGTTTTTCTTTTCTTTTCTTTTCTCTGAGGCTCTCAATCTCTTCCATGGCACTGCCAAGTTCTCCTTCAAGATCTACTTCTGCTTCACAGTCAGCGAACTCACTTCATGTATCTTCAGTGCTTATATATTCTAATTCTATTAGCATGATATCATTTATTTTATCTTCAATAGAAGAGTCACTGCTTTCATCATATGAGGGATCATCATCATTGTTTACACAAAGTATTTTCTTCTGAAAGGAGGGACGAGGACCGTTGATCCTTGCGCATTTGAGTTCGCCGATTCAGAGACTGGGAATGTAAGAGTTGGATGTTTTGGAAAGAGACCAAGCCCAAATCCTGAAGCATTTTTTGTAATTGATCCTCGGGACATAGCCCAAGGTCATGTAATAGAAAGGGCCTAACATGGAGAGTGAGTGTTGCCACCAACTTTCTAAGGGCCAAGAATAGAACCATGAGATTGAGAGGACCTGCACTTTGGAGAAAGAAGGACCTATGATAGAGTTTGTTGAGTTCCAGAAGGGAGTCGAAGAATCAATCCGACTCAGGTGTTGAGAATTATCCTAGACCAGGAGGTCGCGCAACCCCAGAGGAGAAGGGGGTGGGGTCTGCACCATTTGGGGAAAACCATTGATCTATTAAATATGATAGGAAATTTACATCAAAACATACCTTGGTGATGATGCCATTCTCCCTTGAATCCTTGCTCCTTGCTTCTCCTTTCATCTTCTTCGTCATGCTAGGCTCTATGACTTCTGGTTGTGATAGAAAAGATAAGAACCTATGAAAATGGACAACATAAAATTACTCTTGGATTCTCCCCCTATTTCCCAAGACTTTCCTTTGTTATATAATTCTTTGGAGGAGGCTTGGGAGAGATTATAGATTCTATAGAGACCACTAGAGATTTGAATGTTATGAGTTCCTAGGCCCTTGTAATGAATATACAAATCATCCCTCACATATATAAGCCCTCGTAACTCCCAGAATCTAGAATTTTAAGGGGTCATCACTTGTTGAAAAATACTGAGAAGTGATGATCATCACTTGTTGTCCATTATGTGTCCAACGATGATCTCTAAAAAGGCTCAAATCTTCTAGTAAAACATGTATTTTGGCTTACATATTCTCATGGATTCTTTTATGGATTGTAAGGTGAAAATTAAGGCTATAACAGATTCCCCCTATTGTGCGAGGTCAGGAAAGGAATGGATGGATGAAACAAATTACAATAAAATAATGTTCATGTAAGGAAACATGAGGAGAGAGAAAAGGAGGTTTGGAAGTCAAAGAAGTGTTACGATCAAACACCAAGGATGATACAATATATAGACCAATCCCCTAGGTAGACATGATCATACTCTGTATGATCATGGCCGCCAAAAAATACATTGCGGATACATTTTAGAAAATGCTAGATCATGGCCACAAAATAATACATGATGAATCCATGTTATCAATAAGACCATATCCATGAGACAATACAATGTGGATTTACATCATTCACATAATCATATCCACCAACAAATACAATGTATATCTATGACACAACAAATAGATATCAGGAAGACAAGGAGCACTGAGGAAAGTACCCCCAAAGTCTTCAAATTACTCAATGTACAAGTGATATACTCCATCACAACTTGGGAGGGGATGTTGTAAAGGAAGGATGTGGCCCCCAAACCCAAGGTATTAATCTCAAACCCCGATGCTAAAAATCTACAACATGAAAATAGATGAGTTGATGTGGATCATGGTACAAATTTTCTTATTATTATTCATTAATGTATACCATTAATATACGTGAGGGGACCCATCGATGATGACGATGGACCCCAAGGTACCCAATAAAATCTAGTGAGTGTGAATAGAGGATATGAATTCGAACATCCGTAGAATAAATCGATCAAGAGTCAATGATGTAAACACATTGTTGATCACAAGAAGGCCTACCACTGATGACTGCAAGATCCAAGGTACTAGTTGATTTCTATATCCCTCTCCTAGATAATGTGTTGAATTTTATAGGAAGAGATCCATCGAAGGAGGGATTTGATGTATCCCCCACTAAGAGATGATGTTAAGAGAGAGGATCACTAAGTACAACTAACAATGGGATGGACAACTAGAAAAGTCAAGATAACAACATATGGTCGACTCAGGATTAAATTTCCCTTGAACATATAGCACGACACAATGGTGAGTTGGTAGAAAGACACAAGAGCTGGAAAAATATAGTGCAACAACATAGGAGACATCGAAGCACTCTCCATGATGATTGGAAGAGTAAATAGTCAGAGGCTTATCTCTAACTCATATCACTAGGACAGATCTTACGCAAGTTAAAACCCAACTATATGATGAGGACTCAAACATGTGCCATGTTCAAGGTAGACTCAACTGACACTGCCATTTTAAGAATATACCAATGGTGAAAAATCCCCCACTTTTTTTTGTTATTTTTTTTAGTTTTTTCCTCCTTCATGGTTTGATGAGTATGGAATAGGAGTATAAGAATTCTTGGTATCCTTCATGGTTTAACGATCACGAAAGAATTCCACAAGTATACTCAGTATGTTCCTTTTTCGTGTCCTTTTACAATTCTGAAAAAGAGATAAAAGTGTACTCAACGGGAGAGAATGAGTGGCTTAACAACATGCTCCTATGTTCCAAGAACATGGAACCGACCTAAGAAAAATGAATACAAATGGTATAGGAAAGTGTGATCCACTCTTAGTAGTTATTCTCTCCCTAGGTAGGTGGATGCAAAATGGAGGCCAAATAATGCAAGAGGCAAATGGTCAAGGTTGCTGCAATAGAGGTAAGAAAGATATGGACAAAAAACAACGCAAAAATGGAAGGCATGATGCAAGAAGAAAATTCATAAGAGACCATTAAGTAACAATAAATAATTTTTGAGAACCCCCATGGTATGTGGCCAGAATATAGACGAAGAGACAAGAATGAGGCTCAATCATTAATTCATGGTGGGGATACAAGAGGGCTCTCAATCCTGTGGGAAGTCAAAGTATGGGCACTGAATGGAAATTAGGGTTCTAACTATGGTTCCCATGAAGGGTAGGCACTACCAAATAGGTTACGACGTGAAAAAAGGAGTGGATAATTTCACAACCCGATGGGATTGAGCCTAAGGCATTGTGATGGCAGAATGGATGGTTAATAATGAAAGGTGGTGAATGTAGGGAAACAAATGTCCCTATATGCGAGTTTTAATAACACGTGTACCTCAAATTCAGTTGAAGTTTCCATGTTGATAAAAAAGAAGTCCTCGTAATCATTTGAACACATGTAAACTAGATTTTGGGGGTCAAAACACATAGTGAAATCTCAAAAAAAGAAATTATTTTTGAAGTTTTTGGATATGATATATGCAAAACAAAAAGAACTCACACCACATACCTATGTACAAGGCACTACACATCTCAATGATTTATGTGAAGTAGAGCCCATTTCTAGGCTTAGTCCAAGGATATTTTTCTTAGTCGAGGAACTCATGAGTTGATTTTGGCATTGTATGTCTTACCATGATGGGGCCATGCCACATAGGAATGAATTTTTGCATATGAATATGCTCATTATGAGTAGTCTTGAGAGCTATGGAAGCTCCTTGATGCGACCCATAAAGACATGAACGAGGTCTGGAACACAAATATTTTATGGAAGGGGAAGCAAAGAATTTGGTGGCAAGTTGTGAAAAAGATAACTGGGGAAGAAAAGGAATAAGGCCAGGATGTCTACAAGATGCCTCATAAAATTCCCCTAGTCTCATATCAAGACTCATCTGGATAAATCTTATTAGTTTTGAATCAAGACATGATGATTGATGAATCACCTCATCCTTTGGATTTTTTATGGAACCCATGAATTCCAGGATGGCCTCCCTAGAGGAAACTGAGATCTAGGAAATCAAGTGAACATAGAGAGTCAACAACCCATACGAGCAGAGTAGATTGATCAGATTCCCTATGAGGATGGAGGCATGTACTAGTATCATTGAATGTTGATGGGATTATTAGATCGACAATATCGATCATGGTGAGCAGCATGGATGCTCCATATGATTCAACATCCTTGGAATGAGGTACTACCCAAGGATCAACAAAGCCAAGGGATCCACTAGTAAATGATGAAATTATGTTAATAGGATTGATGTTTGCAGTAGGATATGACAGGGAAAGGGGGGGAATTTCCATCAATAAATGATCTTTGAACATCCTCGCACCAACGTTTAAATAAGACTATTGAGTATCACCAAAAAAGGTACGTTTGACCCCACATTGGATCCAAGTTTTGGGGTGCATAATGCAAGTTGATCGATAGTAACAATTTTCCCTTGGTGAGGGAAGCGTGGGACCCTAAAGGCCAATGAGACAAATGTAGTCATCTCATAGAACCAGGTACATCCGAGTAACAAATTGTACTCAATAGACATGTCGATGACTTCTACGGAAACATAAATAGCCTTTCCACCTAACTCGATGGGTAAGGAAGTGATTATGCCATGCAGTTGGAACATATATTTGTCAAAATATTTTATTATCGTTGTAGATGTTTCAAGATTAGGAGAGTTGTTGGGCCTGATATATGATCACTTTCATGACTGTTATTATACACTTTTGCCACATCTACATATGTGGTTTTCATACTTTAAAGGAGATTTTTGAATAATTTCATGATAACATGGTATGATCGCCATAAGGTGCATGAAATTCATGTTTAATGATTGAATCAAGTATAATTCATCATGTTTTATGATTTCTAAGAGCTAATTCACGTTTTTTGGTGTTACAGGGAAAAAACGCACCATGTTTCTAGTTTCGGCACTTGATCCTGCGTTCATTCTGACACTCGTTTCGACACTCGATCCGACACTCTAGCCAGCACTGCATATTGCACAAAAACATAGGGTGACTTGGCGGTTGAGGTATTGGCATCTAGTGATGGGAAAATCAAGCATATGGGTTTGTTTATCCTTTCCCCCTCCATCTACTGAGCTCCAAACAACTCAGTTTCAGTTGTCCAAAGAGGGTGATTATTGGCTCGCTTCGTTTTATCAGTTAGGGCATCATTTATTGTAATTTGCTGAATTTAGAAGTGGTTCGACCCTATTTTGGTTGACCACTTAGTTTGTAAGCTTATAAATACTACTAGGATGGTCATATGATTGTTAAGTAGAATAACCAAGTAGAAGAACTAGTGTATTGGAGACAAACTCGTTTTTCTCTATTTTTGAGTTTTTACATTGCCATAATTATGCCAGAACTGTGTTTTCAAGTTTTAATGGTGAATTCATTTTGTTAAGCTCGTGGTGTGCTTTTAGAGAGTGACCACGACTTGCTGGGGGGCCCACCAACAGTCTAGTAACTGTATTCATGTTTATTTATGCATTTCTTAATTTAATTGCTCTTTTTATTTTCTGTACATTCATGTTTTTATTGTGCTAACTAGTTTGTTGTAGCTTAGTTGTTTTGATTCTCTTTTGCAGGTTAGATGATGATATGTATTATCATGCATTGATATTGTAGATTAGGAACATACTTGCAAGTCTCTATACTAACCCCATGTGCATTTAGATGTTAGATCATGCTTGATTTATGATTTTATAGTCTAGTTTAAAAAAAAGTTTAATTAGAATAGGACAGAGTTTGATTTGGGTTTTATTTGACAAGGATTGATGGATGGATAGAGTTAATTCCAGTTTTTTATTATAGCTTGCTTATTTCAATTTTATATAGATCTCATTTAATTAGTTGTTGGTTAATGTAGATTGTTAATTTACTTTTTAATATCATAGTTTAATTTATGTTTTTAATTATTTCCTTATTGCAGTTTGAATGGTTAGAGTAGACATAGCATAGTTTTATTTTATGCAATTTCCTATCCTAGAATTAAAATGCAATTAAATTTCTTAGTTAAATAATGATGATCTTGTTATGTTGTTGATGGTTTATACATGAATATGCAGGGTATTTAACATTATTTTTGTCATGGCTAAATTCTCATTGGATTGTTTAATCCATACTTTTCATTTTTCCATTGAGATTAGTATTGAGCTTATACCATTGGAATTGTCCTTTGTTGTCAAGTGCCATCGAGATATTATCCGACACCGAAGACATTCACACAACTACCAACATTATATTTGAATTTTCATAGGTTAAAAGAATAGTTTTCCTTCTTTCATAGATATAGTTTCTTGCTTTCATAGCTTAGGAAATAGTTTTATTTCCACTGTTGGATAGATAGACTTTGCTTTGATAGATTAAATAATAGTTTGATTATCATAGATTAAGAATTAGTTGTTAATATTTCTTGCTTTCAATAGAATAGATTTCCTTTCATGCATTGCATTGAGCATTTATTCCAGTTGCCTCTTAGATTTCCTTTCATGCATTAGAAATAGTTTTGCATTAAGCGTTTAGTTTACTTGCCTCTTAGGCTAGATAGTTGTTCAATAAGAAGTTTTACTTTGATTGCTTGTAGTAATTAGTTTCCTTTGCTTACTTGTCTTTTTCTTTAGTAGGTTAGTTAGGTGACTTTGTTTACTTGTCTTTTTCTTTAGTAGGTTAGTTAGGTGTCTTTGCTTGCTTGTCTATTTGCTTTAATAGGTTAGATAGGTGATTTTTCTTACTTGCTTATTTATTTTCTTTCATAGGGTAGTTGCTCATTGAATGTAGGTTGGCAAGTTAAAGAAGTTTGATTTTGTCATTTTCTTATTATGCTTAGTAGTTTGCCTTTGTTTATTGTTGAATTAGTTTGCTTTACAGAGGGTTTTACTTTCTTTCTTAGGAACTATCCATCGACCCTTGGCCCAAAAGTACTTAGGTTACCTAGTTTCAATTTGCTTAGTAGGGTTTTCTCATTAGATAGATTTGCTTGAGTAGATTAGCCTAAGATAGTTGCCTTCCTTAGTTATACTATACTCCTACCAACCTTCTACCTTTGGCATATATTTTGCTACAAATCTAAGTTTACTTACCCCGGGTTGACAATTTAATTAAGGGTTTTTACTTTGTTTTTAGTGCATATAGAACACCCATCATTTTTGGCGCCATTGAGGAGTTGTCTCAAGGTAAGAAGTAATTAGGAATTAGATAATTTCTAGACCTTAGCATTAGTTTGGTGGCAGGGGAACTTTAATATGAGAGGTAAGAACCTGTGCATATGCTATAGCAGGTTCCCCCAAACCCAATGGTAGTTTTTCTTTTTGTTTTTATTTTTCATGAATAGACCTAGGAACCAAATGGTAACATTTTCTTTTTGTTTCTTCTTTCTTTCATGAATAGGCCTAGACACCTACAAGGTAGATACATTAAATCAAAATCATACCTTTCAACCAAGGTTCCTTCCGATCTCTTTGGGGGAAGGAATGTTCTTCTTATAAAATCCACATACCGATACTGAAAAACAAGAGCTAGCTCAACTCAAAGAGCTAAAATAGTCTCTGAAGAGACTAATATAGGGAGCACTATAGAACAAGAAATTGAATCCTCAATCATATTATGACAGGAGGCAAGACCACTCGAGTCTTCCATAGAACCAAACAATACAACCTTTGCTCTTACACCACCACCAGGGGACCCTAACTTTAAAGATATCATAGACCCTGAACAATCGAATCTTTTGTTTGGTAGTTCAACCAATGTAATTATCTCTCAAATTGACACAGAAAATTTGGCACCAATAGTCTCAATTGGATCGAGTAGAGTCCCATATATCCAACCCATAGGAAGACTTTTCCATCAAAGGGAAACCTTCTTTTCTTCAAAGATAAAACCACCTAGGTACTCTCTTTTCAGAAATCAAGCCAATATGGATGATCAGGAAGACCATAACAATGTAAGACATGGAGAGGAAGAAGAAACTAGAAACCAAACCGAAACTACCTTCGAGTTTTCGATTTTAGACACCACTCTGAATGTCAACATGAAGAATATTCCTTTCTCATCACTGCCTACCTTTTATGGTAAAAACAGTGAAGATCCAAACACCTTTCTATTTGAATTTGACATCTTGTGTAGGATTTACAACCACATACAAGATGCCCATAAATTAAAACTCTTTCTTGCCACCCTCAAAGATTCTGCACTAAGATGGTTCATGGGGTTGGGAGAATCCAGTATTAGGTCTTGGGAAGCCATGAAAGACATATTTCTCAAGAAGTACCAAGACTACTGCAAGACCAAAGAGTCTCATAATGACATTTTTAAAATCCAAAAATTAGAAGATGAGACCCTCAAAGATTATATGGAAATATTTGGTTATATCTCCCAGAAGTCAAAATACCATGACCTCCCAGAGGATGAAATTAGGGCTCTTTTCCTTAAGGGAATTTCAGAAGAATATTTAGAGATGCTTAACCTGATGGCATCAGGTGACATATCTCATAAACCTTTTTCTGAAATATGTGAAATGTGTAAAAATTACTCAAGGAGTAGAGCCAAAACGGGAAAGAATGTTTGGGACCCTTACAATATAAGCTTAAAACTAGTTAGTTCAGGTGGTATTATGAGAGCAGAGATAGGGAACCTTTTAGAAAACTTTAAGACTGGCATCTTTAGAAAAATAGGTTCTCAATTGGATACCCTTAAACTCAAAAAGAAACCAGAGGAGGAAAATGCAACAATGAGCATATATTTCCCAAGATGCAGGAGGAAGCATTCCTCAAGAGAGTGCCCATTAGATAACATTTCAGTTTGTGGCTTCTATACAAAAGACCATGTGACTGAAAAATGTCCATCATTGCTCGATTTATTATCCATCTATAGGAGTGGAGATCCTAGGGAGTCTTCTTATGCACCTAGGAGGCCATGTCAGCCTAGGAATCAACCCACATACCCGAATCTACAGTCTCAAGTTCCACCCTATTATCAACAACAACAGTGGAACTCACCAGGTTGGAAAAACTGGTCTACTTGGTACCAACATCCTTGGATTCACGGATGGAGGGGAGGACACAACCAAGGAAACCCTGAAGATCCACCTATCTCTATGTCCAACCATCCTTATCCTTAGTTCTCATCGAACACTCTGCAACTTTTTCCAAGTTTTGTTCCACCACCTTTACCTCCTATTCCACAACAACAACCACTACAATTTCAAAATACAATCTCCCCAATACCGACACTATTACTGACACAACCAATTCTGAACCCCAATAATAAGCCCCCTCAATCTCTTAACAATGTTGAGATGCAGGCCTTCCCAACATATGTTATTACTGTTGTTCCATTACAAGAAATTCAACTAAGATCGGGAAAACTTCTAGATAGGAAGAGACCTTCAACAGTCATCTAGGAAGAGGAAGAAGAATAAACCTCCAAACAAACCATGGATGACACTAGGTGGGAAGATGTTATTATCCCGAAGAATCAAGAATCCAATCTCCCCCAAAATAAACCTTTACAAATTACGAAGGTACCTCCTTATCCAGACCGATTGGTAATCGAGAAACCTACCACTCGATCGGAATTTGACATTTTGAATGAATTGAAAAATATTTGTGTCCAAATTCCCCTACTTCAAGCCATTAAATACATTTCAATCTATAGTAAGGTAGTCAAAGAATTATGTATTAAGAAGCCGAGTAGGAAGAAAAAGGACCCTCATACAGTACATTTGGTAGGAGGAATTTCCGAATACATATAAGAGAAACCAAAGCTAGCAAACTATGGGAATCTAGGAAACCCAGTAGTGGCCATAACCATTAATTAGGTCTCCATTGGAAACACTCTCATAGACCTAGGGGCAACCATCAATTTTATGACTTCTACTACCTTGGAACAATTACAGTTACAACCTCTTCTTCGACTTACCCCAACCATTTGGAATTAGCAGATAAGACTAGGGTTATACCTAAAGGGATTTTAGATGATGTCATGGTTACTTTAGCCTCATGGGAGTACCCCGTATATTTTCTTGTCATTCATTCAAAGGATCCTTCTAGAGGCCATCCCGTTATTTTGGGAAGACCTTGGATAGCCACAACCAATGCATTTATTGGCTGTAGAGAAGGAGAAATGACCATCTCAAATGGTCTCTCTATCCAGAAGCTCACCATTCACCCTCTAGATCAACCTATTATGGAGAATATATGGTGTCTTGAATGTCCATATGAGAACAAAGACTGGGAAGAACCTGTATTGCCCAGTGACCATGCAAGGGCACTTCAGGAGAATACACCAGAAAATGTGCTAAACCAGTTCATTTCTGTTATCACATGTGTGGATTTTCCACAGTCCTTTCCCCAATTTGAGTACATGTTTGGGGAAGAATTTCAAGAACAATTAGACCCATCCATTTTGTCTTCGAATTCTTTTATTTTCGAAATATATGAGTCTTCCATGTCTTATACTATGCCCTATGAGATTAGTCTAGGGAAATTTTTACATATAAACTTTGGGCTAGATACAGACCAACATAAATAGTTAGTAGATATCCTTAAAGAACAAACAAGAGAATTTGCTTGGGAATACACTGACATGAAGGGTATACACCTTGAAACATGCATCCATCACATATATACCCAGGAGGGAGTGACACCTGTTAGGCAACCCCAGAGAAGGATGAACCCAACACTCAAAGATATAGTCAAGGAGGAGATTCAAAAGTTGCTAAACGTCGGATTTATCTATCCCATCTCTAATAGAAAGTGGGTATCCCCGCTTGTAGTGGTTCCAAAGAAAGTGACCTGGAAATGGAGAATTTGTGTTGATTTCCGGGAACTCAACAAGACCACTTTGAAAGACTACTTTCCTCTCCCTTTCATTGACCAAGTTCTAGATACCTTGTCTAGAAAGAAGTATTTCTCCTTTCTAGATGGTTAAAATGGGTACAACTAGATTCTTATAGCACTCGAGGACCAGGACAAGACTACCTTTACTTCTCCTTGGGGAACCTATGCCTATGGGGTCTTACCATTTGGATTGTGTAATGCTCCTACCACATTTCAACGAGCAATACCAGGGATATTTGTCGATCTTATTCATGATTGTGTGGAGGTCTAAATGGATGAATTCAAATTCTATGGAAACACTTACCAAGAAGCCTAAGACAACTTAGAAAATGTCCTCATCAAAAGTCAGAAAATGAACCTATCTATGAGTCATGAGTCATGAAAAATGTTGTTAACTGAAGGAGTGGTTCTAGGAAATCATGTTTCATCTTGAGGGATAAAAGTTGATCCTGCAAATATTGAGGTCATTATTAGACTTCCATCCCCCAAGACTTAGAAAGAGGTGGGAATCTTTCTTGGACATGACGGATATTACCGACGGTTTATTGAAAATTTTACAAAGATTGTTGCACCTATGTTTGGATTATTGATAAAAGATGTTGATTTTGTTTGGAATGAGCAGTGTTGAACTGCCTTCGAAACTCTGAAAGATAAGTTGTCTGTGGAACCAGTTCTTAGAGGGCCCAATTGGACTCTCCCATTTCATATATCCAATGATGCCTCGGACACAACAATAGGAGGGGTATTAGGGCAGAAAGAGGACCAACAGTCCTATGCCATTTATTTTGTAAGGAAGAACTTGTCCCCTGCCAAGTTGAACTACACAGTCACTGAGAAGGAATTCTTGGCAGTTGTTCATGATATTAACAAGTTTCATCATTACATTACATATTATGAAGTATTTGTACATAACGATCATTCTTCCATTAGGTTCCTCATGAACAAACCTATAACTAATGGCTGAGTGACTAGGTGGCTCTTATTATTGCAAGAATTTAATATCACCGTGCTTGACCGACCTGGAAAGGATAATGTAGTAGCTGACTTTCTTTCCTACATAAAGAACGAGGATGATGATATCCCTATAGATGATAGTTTCCCAGATGAGCATGTTTTTTCCCTTTCTGCCAATACCCCATGGTTTGTGGATATGGAAAACTATCTGGCCACTAGGAAGTTACCGTCTCATTTGTCACCTCATGAAAAGCGGAAAATTATTACACAAAGTGATAATTACTCTTGGGTTGGTCATGATATTTTTCGCACAGGTCCTGATTTGATTATTCGTAGATGTGTCCGAGAGGATGAGGTACCTGATATACTATGAAGTTGTCATGATGGACCATGTGGTGGCCATTTCTCTTACAAATTCACAACATATAAGGTATTACATTCAGGTTACTATTGGCCTAGCATTTTTAAAGATGTTGCCAAGTATGTGAGAAGTTGTGATAGTTTCCAAAGGATAGGAAGACCTACGTCATTCGACAAAATTCATTTGTACGCCCAAGTTATGATAGAACCCTTCAAAAAATGGGCCCTCTACTTTGTAGGACCAATTTCACCCATGTCCCATAGGAAGAACTATATTTTGTTTTGTATGGACTATGTCACCAAATGGGTAGAGGAAAAAGCCTTATTCAAGGCTACAGAGAAGTCTGGTGTCGAATTTATCTATGAAGACATATTTACATGCTTCAATATCCCTCGTGAAATTGTTACCAACCAAGGCATTCAATTTACTTCCAAGATGATGAAAGAGCTGACAAAGAAATATGGGATCAAACACTGTAAATCTTCTCCATACCACCCGCAAGCCAATGGTCAGGTAGAATCCACAAACAAAGTTCTGGAAGCCATCTTGACCAAGACTGTTCAATTAGATCACTAGGATTGGGCTGATAGGCTCCCAAAGGCTTTGTGGTCATATCGGACTACTGGGAGAAATAACACTGGACATACCCCTTATGAGCTAGTGTACGGGAAACAAGTACTTTTACCTATAGAATTCCAAGTAAGGACCTTTTGTATTGCCGCAGAATTGTGATTGAAACTGGATGAGGCTCAAAAGCAATGAGCCCTACAACTAAATGATTTGGATGAAATCCGACAAGATGCCATCCAACGGACGATATTAGTCCAAAACCAGAGAAGCAAGTGGCATGACAAGTTTATTAAGAAGAAGCACTTCCAGCCTGGTGATTGGGCTCTATTGTTTGATTCCCGATTCAAAACCTTCAAAGGAAAACTCACCACCCAATGGTTGGGTCCTTATGAGGTAGACACTGTATATGACAATGGAGCTGTAAAAATTAAAACAATTGATGATGGACAAGTCTCCTTTGTGGTAAATGGACACCAACTTAAATTTTATCATAAGCCCATTTCCATAGAAGATTTTCTACAGATCATGACAACTGAAAAGGAATTGGCCTTAATATATGGGGAAGTCCCCCCTTGTTCTTGAATTTTTTCTAAATTTCCTATTGTATATATGTAAACAGTTTTTGCATTTTGTTAATAAGGAAATTCTAGATATTTTTGTAAGTATTTATTTCACTAGGAGTACACAGTTTCAAGGATTCTTCTTCAAGTCATTGTTATACTTGAATTTTGTGTCTGCAAAAGCATCAAATGAATATTGACTTACTGTAGTTAGCCATATTTTTGCAAACATTCTCATTTTTTTAAGGCATTCGAAAGCAGTTTCTCTTGAAACTCTTCACCGCTGTATAAGGAAGTGATACCATAACTATCAAGCCTAGAGGTCTCTCATATAGTTTTTCCAAGAAACCTAAGTAAGTGAGTCAAGTGTCTTTATCAAAGAGTAACAAGGAATTCTAATTAGCGGTTAGTCATGGAAACATCACAATAACTACAAGGAAGAAAGTAAGTTGAGCCTAGAGATACCTTTCTGTTCTTTCTAAATGGTACCATCCACTACACACTAAATAGATTGATTATATCATATCTTTAGATAGGCCACATCTTCTTAAGTACCTCTTACATTGGGACAATCACTAAGCAATGTAACGGAAATTCATCCTCTAACATAAATACCATCCCAATTGAAAAAAATTAAAGAAAGAAAAAAAATGTTTCAGATTTGTTCCCCCATCTTCTTGCATAAGCAATCTTATACTAAAATATTAAAATATGGAGGGCCAGTCTCTGAGGGTTTAAGAGGTTAACCCATTGGGATACTGAACAGGTCTGCTGGTAGCGGGTACCAGCCTGTGGTATGACTAGGTAAACCCGTCGGAGTACTGAACATGCTTGCTGGTAGCGGGGCATTCTACCTAGCGAGGATGATAATATGACAAAAATAAACCATAAATTTAAACTTGTCCTGATGTATGACATTACTTGCAGAGAAAGATGACATGGAGTATGTGTGGTTAAGCTACGGTTAATGAATCTCATAAACTTGCCATTGGGAAATAACTCTAAGACTATCTTGAAACTATCTTGCCTACCTCTTCTTATCTATATATAGGATCTCTTATCCTATAGGTGGGGCCATCTTCTAACTGTCTCGTCAGACCAAGTTGTGAAATTTTATCTTTACACTTGACATACTATAAATCTTCGGCTATTGGGGGATACTGACTAGTTTCCTATACTTTTGATTGTGAGGTGTCACAATACTTAGGTGTGGGGGAGGGGTTTATGAGCTGACAAATGATCATTTCCTAGAGAAGTATATCTTTGCAAGAATTTTGTATTATTACTATGATACAGGTTATTACATTGATAGTCATGATTATTTTTAAATTATTAAATCCCATGTGCTATAAATTATTGAACACATACTTAACAAACCACTCTTTATCGGTTTATCGTTTCATTACAAACTGCATATTGTAGGTTTGACAATACATGTTTTATGCTCAATATAATCCGTTCATTGTAGGTTTTTGACATTATATGTCATATGGAAGAAGATTGAGTGAGCTGGAAACATCTTTCCTCTGCTCATTAACTACTGTGATTGTCAAAAACACTTCAAAGTTGTAGGCTATCCATTATAAGAGATGAAGATGCACTTAACACAGAGGTACCGAATGAAGTACTGTATGAGGTACCGGATGAAGTGTCGTATGAGGTGCCAAATGAAGTGTCATATGAATTGCATACTAGTACCTGTCCTAGATTCCAGGCAACCAGAATTCACTTACATTCAATTAAATTGGTTGCAGGCATTGATTAAAAGATGCTTCATATGTTTATGATCAAATGTCCAAGTTAAAAGACTTGGACATTGATCTAAATACGCACTATTACATTACCCAAAAATCAAGCCTTCGAATTCAAATTATACACACATGGAATCTTGTGCACACATGTGGGTAACCTACTCCACTGTAGATGCATCCAAAATTGGGTTGGGAAACCATTATCTCCATTTTCCCTTGCCATTTTCTCTCCTCTGCATTAAGAAATCGCGCCTGACCTCTGCCACCTTGTCCATTGTTCAAAACGAATTCGGTCTGTGCTAAATCCGTGTCATGGCTTGTCTCGATTTCGCCCTTGCTTGGTGAATTCCACCTATGTCACAATGCCCAGGACATACAAACCCTCCTCCTATGCAGACTTGTTTTCCATTTCTGAATTTTTAGAGTGTAGGGAAGTGTTTTTGCACGCTGACTGGGGGCCATTTATGTCTAGCTTGCAGGGCCACGATGACCGCCTCTCTATGAAATTTGTAGTTGGTTTCGATGGTAAGATAGCACATGTAGGGTCTCTTACCTTTAAATTCATAAAAGAGTCCATTGTTGCAGCAACAAATCTCCTAAGAATGGGAGATAGATGGTTCAAAAACCACCAATTGCTGCGCTCAAGTTATAATAGGGTGTTTAAGCCCGAATTCGAGAGAATTTCAAGAGAAAAAGGGTATGTTAAGGAGTGGATAAAGGAATAATTGGTCAATCCCCTCATCATCATCACAAGTTTAATTACATGTGAAGGTAGATACTCTACTTTCAAAGCTTGTCATTTTAGATTGCTGGCTCATTTTCTGTTCAACAAACCCTTGAACTTCCCCTTATATTTTCTCAAAATCTTGGAGAAGATGTCATCTCAAGTGAGGAAAAATGTGAGTAATCCCCACAACAGTCTCTTCCACCATGGCTTGATCAAACTCATCATTCTTGTCGAACTAGAGAAATAGGGGAAAAATTGGGATGCCTTTATCTACCAATTTGCAAACCCTCACTTGACAGTTAAGACCGGAAAAAATCCACTTAGCCTAAAAAGTATCTCTCCATCCAAGCCTCACTCTCCAAGAACTCCAAAATCCATTTCAAAAACCCTCTCTTTTCCAGAACAATACCAAAAGCTTGTTGATATCCCTACTTCTTCATCGGGTAAAAAGACCAAGAGAAAAGACCAAAAGAATCCCATTGTTGACCCCCCAATGCCTTCACTCTCTCTTGATCCTACACCTAAAATTCTCCAAGAAGTAATGCAACAAGACTTTCCCATAATTCCTACAAACAAGAGGGGAGCCAATCAATTTGGTAAGGGACCCTTTCGGAAGAGTACCCGAAACACAAGAACCAAGCCTTATGCAAAACCTCCACCTGCTTTGGATCCCATCCAAGTGTTATCCGGCCTTGAGAGCCCTCATAAGAAACCTAGGGAAGTCTCTGTGGATGGATTATAGCCATTAAGGAAAACAAAATCAGAACCTACCTCACCTTACCAATATCCCATCACTCCTACTTCACCCATGCCCATTTTAGATCCTAAAATTGATAGATTGTCCACATCCCTCAAAGGATCTGAGCCTTCCTTAGAGATCACCAATTCTATCCCAACCATAGAGCAGCTACAAAAAGAAAACCATCATCTTCTCCAATAGTTGGAAGAGAGGAAGATAGTAGATGTACACCTTCATCATGACAATGTAGTCCTTCATGCAAAGGTCAACTCCCTTTAGTGGTTGGTTGATGAAATGACTAAATATAATCGCAACCTCAGAGCACAATTAAAGCAACACAAGAGGCACAAGGCTAAGTCTACACAGCAAGAAGGAGATGCTTCCAAAGCTGATCCTCCTCAACAAGCCTAGTCATGAGGGGTAACTTCTTTTTTGTTTGTAGTGGGACTTGAAAAATCGTAAGTGTGGGGGTAATGTTGGGCCCGAGATATGATCACTTTCATGATGGTTGTTATACACTTTTTCCACATGTACATATGTGTTTTTCATACTTTAAATGAGATTTTTGAAGAATTTCATGATAAAATGGTATGATAGTCATATGCTATGTGTAATTCATGTTTAATGATTGAATCAAGTATAATTCATCATGTTTTATGATTTCTAAGAGATAATTCACGTTTTTTGGTGTTGCAGGGAAAAAACGCACTAAGTTTCTAGTTCCGACACTTGATCCGGCACTCATTTCAGCACTTGTTCCGGCACTCGATCCGACACTCTGTCCAACACTGCGTATTGCACAAAAACACAGGGTGACTTGGAAGTTGAGGTATTGGTGCCCAGTGACGGGAAAATTGGTCACGTGGGTTTTGTTTATCCTTGCCCCCTTCATCTATTGAACTCCAAACAACTCAGTTTCAATTGTCCAAAGAGGGCGATTATTGGCTTGCTCCGTTTTATCAGTTAGGGAATCATTTATTGTAATTTTCTGAATTTAGAAGTGGTTCGAACCTCCTGTGGTCGACCACTTGGTATGTAAGATAATAAATACTACTAGGGTGGTCAGATGATTGTTAAGTAGCATAACCAAGTAGAAGAACCAGTGTATTGGAGACAAACTCGTTTTTCTCTATTTTTGAGTTTTTACATTGCTAGAATTATGCCAGAATTGCGTTTTCAAGTTTTAATGGTGAATTCATCATGTTAAGCTCATGGTGTTATTTTAGAGAGTGACCACAACTTGTTGGGGGGATCACCAGCAGTCTGGTAACTATCTTCATGTTTATTTATTCATTTCTTAATTTAATTTCTCTTTTTATTTTCTGTACATGCATGTTTTTATTGTGCTAACTAGTTTGTTGTAGCTTAGTTGTTTTGATTCTCTTTTGCAGGTTAGATGATGATATGTATTAGCATGCACTGATATTGTAGATTAGGAACATACTTGCAAGTCTCTATACTAACCCCATGTGCATTTAGATGTTAGATCATGCTTGATTTATGATTTTATAGTCTAGTTTAAAACAAAGTTTAATTAGAATAGGACAGAGTTTGATTTGGGTTTTCTTTGACAAGGATTGATGGATGGATAGAGTTAATTCCAGTTTTTTATCATAGCTTTCTTATTTCAATTTTATATAGATCTCATTTAATTAGTTGTTGGTTAATTTACTTTTTAATATCATAGTTTTATTTCTGTTTTTAATTATTTCCTTATTGCAGTTTGAATGGTTAGAGTAGACATAGCATAATTTTATTTTACACAATTTCCTTTCCTAGAATTAAAATGAAATTAAATTTCTTAGTTAAATAATGATGATCACATTATGTTTTTGATGGTTTATACATGAATATGCAGGGTATTTAACATTATTTTTGTCATGGATAAATTCTCATTGGATTGTTTAATCCATACCTTTCATTTTTCCATTGAGATCAGTATTGAGCTTATACCATTGGAATTGTCCTTTGTTCTCAAGTGCCATTAAGATATTATCCGACACCAAAGACATTCACACAACCACGAACATTATATTTGAATTGTCATAGGTGAAAATAATAGTTTTCCTGCTTTCATAGATATAGTTTCTTGCTTTCATAGCTTAGGAAATAGTTTTATTGTTGTTGTAGGATAGATAGACTTTGCTCTGATAGATTAAATAATAGTTTGCTTATCATAGATTAAGAATTAGTTGTTAATTTCCTTTCTTTCAATAGAATAGATTTCCTTTCATACATTGCATTGAGCATTTAGTCTAGTTGCCTCTTAGATTTCCTTTCACGCATTAGAAATAGTTTTGCATTAAGCATTTAGTCCACTTGCCTCTTAGGCTAGATAGTTGTTCAATGAGAATTTTTACTTTGATTGCTTGTAGTAGTTAGTTTCCTTTGCTTACTTGTCTTTTTCTTTAATAGGTTAGTTAGGTGCCTTTGTTTACTTGTATTTTTCTTTAGTAGGTTAGTTAGGTGTCTTTTATTGCTTGTCTATTTTCTTTATTAGGTTAGATAGGTTCTTTTGCTTACTTTCTTATTTATTTTCTTTCATAGGGTAGTTGCGCATTGAATGTAGGTTGGAAAGTTAAAGAAGTTTTCTTTTGTCATTTTCTTATTATGCTTAGTAGTTTACCTTTGTTTATTGTTGAACTAGTTTGTTTTACATAGGGTTTTACTTTCTTTCTTAGGAACTATCCATCAACCCTTGGCCCAAAAGTACTTAGGTTACCTAGTTTCAATTTACTTAGTAGGGTTTGCTCATTAGATAGCTTTTCTTGAGTAGATTAGCCTTAGATAGTTTCCTTCCTTAGTTAGACTATGCTCCTGCCAGCCTTCTACCTTTGATATATATGTTTCTACAACTCTAAGTTTACTTACCTCGGGTTGACAATTTAATTAAGGGTTTTTACTGTGTTTTTAGTGCATATAGAACACCCATCAAGAGTCGAGGGCCTTCAAACAAGAAATAGAAATTATGCAATTCAAGGCTCCTTCATCCACCACCATTCAGTAGAATTTTTCCTCCATCGATTGCACAATGATCTGGAAGGAGACCTGATGGGAGAGCCTATGAGTAACCTGATAAGAATTGAAGGTCATCAAGCTCGATTCTGAGGGATGAGCCTCACCTATGGAAAACACTAAGGATTTTTGTTTCACTGGAAAACTTTGGAGGACTTCAAGCATAGACATAACACATGGTGCATGGGACAAGTCTTTCACAATACTATAGTTATGGGTGGGCCCTGCATTTGGATTGTTCATTTTGTGTCAAAGAACGCCCTTCAGGGGGTGAAATGGTGCATCAAAATATGGATTCTCAATTTGAAGAGGGCCATGAGGCTGGGAAGAATATGTTTCATCTGGCATCACATGGGAAGTCTCATAAATTTCATAGTTTTGGGCTTGAGTATGAAAATTAACCATTTGGTCACACATAAAAATGGCAGAATTCGAGGAAAACCCCTCATGGTGAGGGGTACCTTCCATGCCCCCTTGCGAAGGGGAATGATTTTCTGTAACCATGTTTTGAGGTTGAGGGGTGAAAGGATGGGTTAAGACAACAGGCTATTGGGGGGGGCACTGCTATGCCAAAAATCTATGGACATCATCCTTTCGAGGAAACTAATGAGTAGGGTGGTCCTCCCTACAAATCATGCAGGGAAAATGTCTCTTATTTTTCTCCTTAATGCCTCATTATTGAGTGTTCTAGGTGGGAGTAGTCCCTTTCTCAGTATTGGAATTATTTTTATTATTCCTTTTCTTCTTTCCTCCAGGTTATTGAGGATTCTTTAGTTGTGTGGAATGCACCAAATTCACCTTAGAGGTCTGATTAGGGACCACAAAAATTTGAGCACTAGTGCTAAAATATTACAGGTGTGATGAAAACAACATGTGACCCATTTGGTCAGCTAACTGGTTCATAGAGGCATGGGATACAAAACCAACCACACCATCAACATGGGGTCTTGGTGTTGGCTTCCTTGGATCTATCAATGGCCTATGAGCATTTGTAATGATTTAACAAAGTGTACTCGACTGAGAGTAAATCAAGTCTAAATGTTGGACATGCAGAATGGACTACTCCTCAGTTGCTACCTTGACCATAGCTATGTCTCAAAAATGGGTGGTAGGAGGGAATTTTTGAACCACTCCATTAGGAGTTTTTCTGAGATTTTTGTCTTAATCATCCTACGTCTTTGTATCCACTCATGTATATGATTGGAAATGTGAGTGGAATTATCTTGACATAGGGAAGCTAAGAGCTTTGTCCCTATCTTGTACCATATGAATCTAAGATCTCTATCCTTATCTCGTACCATAAGTCATTGAATATTTTATAGGAACCTTTTAATTCGATGTACCATTTTTCGGAAGCTTCAATCAAGGATCTCTAGAAAAGACACATCATCACACTATCATCCATCAATGAGTTGGATGAGAACCATAATTGGTATGCCATGATGTGTGTGTAGGGGTCCTCTCTTATCTTACCATAAAAATTATGGATATATGAAGGTATCTTCGAAGGCATGGACAACGATTAAGGGTCATGAGAAATAGGGTCATTTGTTAACCGAGAAAAATTAGGTAATTCTAATGTTGCAAGGAAAGGAAATAATGCAAATGAATACTGGGAGGGAGGTGAAGTCTCTATTGTCCCAAATGGACCTTCCAGTCCCCCTATACTTTTAATACTGGAGGGTTGAGGATATCCTAAAGAGTGATTTCCCCCAGGAATGGTGGCACATCCAGTAGTATGACTTCTCCTAGAACCAAACATGCCCCTAGGGGGTAAATTTGGACCCTCCAGGAAAAACATTCCCAAAGTATTCCTAGGGAAGAAACCCACAAGACCAGATGTGTTAACAAAGGGAAATCCTCCCTGCGATCAAAATTTCCCCCCAAGGGATGTGCCCTAGGGAAGGGTGTGATAACCCATGAAAATGTGAAACCTCCCAATGTACTACTAACCCCAACCTAACTAGGGACAACCCCAAAACCACTAGAAAAATTCCACACAAAAGGTACACCCACACCCGATGATGCCAGGATGCTCATAGGATTGGTGGAGGTACAAGTATTTCGACCTCCCATGTTGAAAACAAAGCTCATATCCCCACCGAAAAAATATTCATAAGTGTGCATCAAAGTGGATGGGATAGGTGTAGGGACGCAAGGTAAACTTAGGGATGGAAAAAATGACACAACTAGAATCCCCCATATTGAGGGAACTATATAAATTGGTATGGACGGTGTAGGTCCAATGGAGCTAAGGGGTGGTAATGTGGACATCATCGGGATTCCCCCTAAGGAATTTCCCCCAGCCCCACTTGATTATGGGATCATAGGATCAACTACACTAGAAAAAACACTTGGTCCTGATATGTTGGGAGGATCACTAAACAAATAAAAAGGTGAACTAAAGATTTCCCTTAATTGGACAAGTAGATGTGTCTTTGGCTTAGTCAAAGGAGGATTAAATTTTTTTGGAGGATGTTCATTTACCAAATCTACTTTGACAAAACCAATATCTTCAAACCAAGGTCAAGACCCTTCAAATTATTTGTCACCTATCTCATGGCGCTTTAGAGGAAGTCGCATATATTTGATTGGATCAATCCATCGTAGTCGACAGGAGAGACATGGTAGTCTAGCCACGATGACTATTATATGTGAAAATCCAAACACAATTCAACCTAAGGTCAACCTAGATTCAAACTCAAAGAGAACACCCCTAATCAAATATAGGATAAAATCAAGCAAACCAATTGGCTCAAGGGACTTTTTAAAACCAACCCTAAGGGGGAGATGAATTCCCCACAATATTTTCTAGAGAAGGTATGAGGATCAGTTGCGATGATCTATGTGACACAACCCTAACCGGTCCAAACACCCTTTATTAAGGTGGGCACCTTTTGGGGGAACTGGGACTATGAATGAATGTTTCCCCAAGTACTATAGGCATGTCCCACCTGTAGTCACCTATGTGGATACCTAGTAAATGTCACCAAGGCTACCACCTCACAATCAATGACCACACGAAAAATCATAGGTCTGAATGCATGTAACGGAAAGGTAACTAATCCTAAAGCTTAAAAGGTGTTAACCAACGAAACCCTCATATACGTAGCAATCGAAGTGGTACCACAAAGACAAAAACAAGAAGAGAGGGGTAATCTCCCTACTTGCCCTGATGTGACCTTGTGCTTAACTCATGTGTTAGAGGAGGCTCCCAAAAAACTAGTTGCAAGAATGGATTTCTAACTCTTTAATGACTCCTAAGTTTGGTGTTGTGTCCTTGGATATTTTAGTCTCCAATCCTAATCCAAGGCCCTAAGCCTATCTAGTGTTGGTTCACTATAAAAGAAAAATGTCTAATAAATTTTAGATTACATGTTTCTTTTAATGTATTTTTCTTAATTCTAAGGGTAACGAATGAAACTTTGTTGGTGTTATGACTCTTGACCCAACCAAGCAATGCAAAAATGGATATGAAAGTTTTTTGATTTTTTGAAATATAGTTATGGGAGGGAAAAAGTCTTTTCATTTTCTTTTTAACTTTTGAAAGTGAAACCTCACACACACCAAGTGTAACACCCCAAGGCTAAGACCCTTCTAAAATGTAATTATGTTTATAGGCTGGTGAGCCAAGTGTTTATAATATGAAGAATTATATGTTTATTAGGTCAGAGAGCCTAGATGATTAAGGCCATGACCCTAATTTTTGTATATGTAAATGCAGATATCATTAATAAAATTACATTGTTGCATGTAGACCAACCACAAAGAAAGAGTATTGGGTACTAAGCTCCACTAGGTAGGGAAAGGGAGGGGGCTAAGTGTCTAGGCCTAGGGGCTAAGCTAGAGGGATTACCTCTAAGTGAATAATATTTTATTATTATATCCTAAAGGCTAAGGTGGAAATGATCAGTGTTTTCCTAAGTTCCTAGAAAGGGAACAAGTGCTAAGTGGAACTCATGTAGATGCAGGAAGACAGGTGTTGACCTGGGGGAATGCAGTTAAAGATCAGAAAACCAGCTCGTTGGGGCTTCGCTTCCCATTTTGGCATTGCTCCCCATCCTTACGTCTAGACTAATCTCAAGTTTCCTCACGACCCTTACAATTATATGGAAGTCTTTCACCCTTCCCAATTCATGCATGGATTCACGTTGTGATCCATCCTCTTCATTGTCGACCTATACATCATTCACGCACCTCTGAAACTAGTAAACCTGTGAAGATGGCCCGTGTTTTCCTATGAAGCACATCGCACCTATACCTTGCCTAAGTTGTGTTGTACCTTAATGGTTTTTTGTTGCTACCATCACCTGAGATATATGGAGCCTTGTTGTTTCCATCACCCTTACTGGAGTTGATTTAGAAGCTAGACTAAGGAAGCAGGTGTCAGACCTGTAAGAAAATATCTCTAGGTGAGAGAGGTTTTTGAGGAAGTGATTTTCTAGAGGGAGCACAACTACAACTATATCGCTCTGGGAATTCATGTTCGGTTTATTGTTGAATCCCTAGAAGGGAAGTGGGGCAGTCGAAGGACTGTTAAGCAAAGAAGGGGCACACTTCTTGGGGTGGGATAGACATGTGGGGAATGAGAGGCTCTAGGCCGTTAGTGTGAGATGGCCCTAGGAGATGATACTTACTGTTGACTGTGTGACTTTCCTATTTCCCTTGCCAAGCCTAGGAATCCCTTTCCTAGTGGATTTTATTCTGAGCTCGGGGGTGACCCTCTACTGAGAGTGACGAGAAGCATGGTCTAAGGCTGGGAGGTTCGTGGAAGGTCTATACATAGTTTGGTGGTAATCTGTTGAAAGATAAGTTCCAAATATCTGTTAATTGTATGTTGTGTAATTGTACATGTGTTATAAATTTATGAGTAATGCCTGTATATATCAGCTATGCTGTGTGTGCAGGCTTACTTTTATTTCCACATTAATCTGTGTATGGATAGAATATGTTGTCTATATGCATATATTGTCAGTATGTTTTAATGATTATTTTTCATGAATAAGTGGCATGAACATAATGTTTTAATTGGTAATTGTGTTACATATGCATGCATATAAATTCATAAATTGGTATAAGAGCATAAAGGTTATTCGATGGTATGGCCTGACATGTTGGTTTGGGGTCAAGGATGTCAAAAATTGGTATCAAAGCTAAGTGAAACATCCAAGAAGCGGTGTTTCCCGACCTCTTGGTGGTTGGGGATGCTACAAAATGGTATCAGAGCCATGGTTTCAACATTGAGACTGGATGGTCCATGAAAGTGGAAGTTGTAGAGAAGGTTTCAGAAGTAAATTGTTTTTGAAATGGAAAAAAATTGAAGTTTAGAGCCTAGTTTTCGATGTTGAGCCTGAATTAGGCCATATAAGTGGTCATGGAATCAAAACCTCAAAGAAAATTGTTGTTGAGAAGGACAAATTTTGAATTTCATAGCATTCCAGAGTGCCAAGAGAACACCTTGGTCATGTTTGGAAGCTCATGAGGTATAACGGTTCAAGAAAGATAACAGAGAAATGAGACTGCAGTAACCATGGGTTTGGAACCACAAGGTTTGAAGTTGGGTTCTGGGATCTGTTTGGGAGAAGGATAATCCTTCACAAACCTCGGATCTAGAGAAAGGTGCATGAGAATTAACTCATAAGTACTTTAGACTTCATGAATTCGATGAATTTTATGTGTGATATATCAGAAAGGGTCGAAGCCCAAAGTTCTGAAGTCCCAAAGAGGATCTACACTGTAGATACAGGGGGGGGTGTTTACCATTGGATTCCACCAAGGATTGATCAGACCCATAGGGATAAGTCAAGAGAGGAAGGTAAGAAATTTCATGAGTTCAACATTCGAGAGAAACGGGGTATGTTAAGATGAAATCTCTCGAAGCCTGAAGTCTTGAAGTCATGTGGCCAACATCGCTAGGGATGACATGGACACATGGGATCTGTGCCATGTGTCAATGAGTTAAGAACCTTTTTAAGATAGAAATGTAGTTAAAATGTGACATGTGTCACCCACCTGATTGGACCACATGTCAGCTTGATGTGTCCTGTCACATGACGCTCCTAGAGGTGGCACAAGGTAGTTAAACTTTGCGAAGAAGTTAGTTGGATTGGGCCTGCATTAAATTTGATCATGATTTATCAATATTGATGGCCGAGAGTCATTGTAGAGATCAAATTTGTGTGAGAGATAATTCTACAAGGTGGTCCTGCAATCCAAACCATAATTTTCCAGAAGTGGTATGTGTCAACGTGGGGACAATTGCAGAACGATCGGAAGGTTACCCCAAAACCGTTGACCCATGTTCCCATAATTTGAAATTATAAAGTCTGATGTGATGTTTTTAGTATTTATAGTTCAAGCATGGAAACTGTAGGCCCTAGTGGATGCATGACACCATATCATGAAGTTTGGAGACATGACACTCCGAAAGAATTGGCTCATGATGGAATGGGAGGAAGCCTGAAGTTCTGTAATGCTAAATTAAAGTGATGTGATGAAGTCACCAGGGTGACGTGGAAGTATGTGGAGACTCACAGTTCGGGAGTTTTGGCATGTGCAAAGGAGAAATTCACTGAAGTCCTAGAGCCCCGAAGAATGGAGTTCCATAGCGAGTATCAGTCATTGGATGCTGGGAGACGTGGACCGTTGATCCACCCTACTTCGTGAGTTCGTAAATATAGCACTCTGAGAGATTTGTTGGGAAGTGTTTTGAAAACCTCTGAAGCTAGTAGCCTGAAGTTTCAAGGCTCTGGATAATCATCCAAATCATAAGAGTTGGGTCACATCCGTGGTCACATGTGAACCAAGGGCTGAAGAAAAAGGGGCTAGTGCCCAAAATTTGTTGCAAAATAGAGCAGGGCTTAGAGATTGAATCCCAAGGGGATCTTGACCGACCAAGACCTGCAAAAAATGGAATATGATATTGTTTTTGTTGAATCAGATTGGTTTATTCTGGAAAATTATTAAAGTCTATTAGCGTGAAATTTTTTTGGTTGATTGCACATTTTGCAGAATTAACGATTCTCAGAACTGAACTGAATTGTCGCATAGTGCAGAGAAATGGGAGAGGCATTGTGTGCTTACAATTTGGAAAATGAAGTTAGAGGAATGGATGTCCATTTAGGATCTGAAGGATCGAACTCCAATGGGCATGGAGAATATATATATGAAGAAAGGAACATGATGAAAATCATTGAAAAGTTGAAAAAGGATGTCCAGACTCACCAAGCAGATAACAAAAATATCATGAAATCCAGGGAGAAACAGGGAGAATTCAACATAAAGTTGATGCAGACCCTAGAAACAATAGAAAGGAAATTGGATAAGGAGAGTGGCTCAAGCAAATTAGGAAGTCACAAAAGAAAAAAAAGTGATAGCATACATCACCAACACTCCCCAAGGCATTCCAATAAGAGAGTACACAACATCTCAAGTATATCCCCTGTTAGGAAGCATAAGAGGTCTAGGGAGGATAATATACGAGGGGAAATGAACAAAATAAAGCCTCCTACGTTTGATGGAGAGCACAAGAAGGACAAATATGCAGAGACATGGTTGTTGGGCATGAGGAAATACTTCCAATTGCATAACTATTCTTCTCGTGCAGAGGGAAGAATTTTCATATATCAACTCAAAGGAAAAGCATCCATGTGGTGGGATCAACTTGTGCAAGTGCAACACATTAAATATAAAAAATTGACTTGGAAGGAATTCAAAAAGTATTTTGAAAAGAAATACTTGACTAAGAGGTACTATGATAAGAAATTGAAAGAGTTCTTTGAACTCAAGTTGGGCAGTATGTCCATTGATGAATATGTAAGGAGATTCTTAGAGTTGTTTAAGTATGTCTCCTTCATCAAGGATGAGACAATCAATATTCAGAGGTATTTGAGTGGTTTTCCACCATTAATCAGTGAAAAAATACAATATGATGATCCCAAAACATTGGAGGAGACCATAAGCTTAGCTAAGTGCCTATATGATCAACAAAAACCAAGGCCAACTTTCCAAAAATCTTGGGAAGACAATAAGAAATTCAAGATGGATCATAGGAAGAAGGGAATTAAGCCATCATTATTTAGAAATAATCCTCAGGGACAACCAATTTCTAGAGAACCTTGAATGATTGAGACAGGTGGTTAAAGTCCAAGGCATCCACCTATTCAATGTTGGGGTTGTAAAGGTGATCATATGTTTAGAGATTGTCCTCACATAAGTGACAAAGTGAGAGTTGTTCACAATGTTCAGTGAGTTGAAATAGTGGGGGACATGTGTAGAAATATACCAAGGATATATGCATCCTTGGACAACAAGAAAGAATATTATCAATTGCATATGATTGAAGTGGAAGGTATGATCAAAAAACAAACCACTACTATTTTAATTGAATAAGGAGCTAGTCATAGTTATATAGATCCTAAAATGGTGCAAAGTTTGCAATTGCCAAGAAACAAGCATGGAAAATATTGGTTGGTGCAGCTGGCTACTAGAACCAAAATAAAATTCCATGAGATGGTTAAGTCATGTCTTATGGACATGAATGGACTAAGAACAAGGGCATATTTGAACATATTTCCTTTAGGATCTTATGACTGCCAAATTAGTATGGATTGGTTATATCAACACCATGCCATATTAGACTGGCATAACAAGGTATTCATTTTCCTAGATGAGGAAGGAAATCAGAGAGCAGTCTAAGGAATTCCTAGGGCAGTAACTATCAAAGAAATATTGACAATGCAGTTAAAGAAATGCTACAGGAAAGGATGTCAAATATTTGAGCCCATATGGAGGAAGCATCTGAGGATAAGGTGCCAAATTTGGAGGATCATGCAGTCCTTGAATATTTTGAAGATGTGTTCAAGGAGGTACCAGGACTACCCCCAAAGAGAGATATTGATTTCTCTATTAATTTGATGCCTCGAGCAGTTCTAGTATCAAAAAATCCTTACAGAATGAGTACACCAAAGCTAAAGGAGTTGCAAATGTAGCTTGAAGAACTTCTGGAGAAGGGGTATATATGCCCAAGTGTGTCAACTTGGGGTGCCCCAGTCTTGTTTGTAAAGAAGAAAGATGGGACGTTGAGATTGTGCATCGACTTCAGATAGTTGAATAAAGTAACTATAAGGATTGATGATCTCTTTGATCAATTGAAGGATGCAAAGATATTTTCCAAGATAGATCCTAGGTCAAGATATAATCAAGTAAGGATTAAAGAGGAAGATATTGGAAAGAACGCCTTCATGAAAAGGTATGATCATTATGAGTTCACAGTGGTTCCATTTGGGTTATCAAATGCACCCGTTGTTTTTATGTGCTTAATGAATGGTGTTTTCCGAGAATATTTATACAAGTTTGTCATTGTTTTTCTAGATGACATTCTTGTATATTCCAAGTCATAATAAGAGCATGATCATCATTGAGGATGGTGTTGCAAGTGATAATAGGAAATCATTTGTATGCCAAATTGAGAAAGTGCTCATTTTATCAAAACATAATTCACTACTTGGGGTATATCATTTCAAAGGATGGGATAGCAGTGGATCCTAATAAGATAGAATCCATTAGAGAATGGTTAGCACCTAAGAATGTGATAGAAGTAAGATCCTTCATGGGTCTATCTAGTTACTACAAAAGGTTTATTGTAGGGTTTTCAAGAATATCTCACTCCATCACTTCCTTGCAAAGGAAGGAGAAGAAATTTCAATTGACAGAAGAATGTGAAAAGAGTTTCCAGTAATTGAAGCAGTTGTTAACAAGCACTCCAATTATGAGGATCACAGATCCAAATGAAGACTTTTTCAGAAAGGATTCCATTCGGAATCTGCACACATGAAAAAACAAATAGATCTGATGTCTCAAATAATTCAACAAAACAACCTTGGAGATGGCATCCCCGAGGGTGCCAAGAAGAAGAATCCAACCGATCTGAATTCCAAGAAAGGCAATTCTAGCCATGCCTTGATTTCCATCAACTTCTCTCTCGATGCTTGGACCATATATTCAAGAGAATCACATCATATGGCTGCATCAAATGTAGTATATTCATCATTGGATGCATGCAAAGGTCCTCCTATTGTGATGGGGGACAAATCTTATGTCGAAGTCACCGACAAAGGAAGGATTGAACTCACCAATGGAAGCTTCAAGAATGTGTTGCACGTTCCCAAACTTTCTGGCAACCTTCTCTCCATGTATCATATGAAAAATTCCGACATGGGAAATAAATTCATCTTCACACCAAATTCCAAGGAAATATACGACATGCAAACCAACTATAGGGTTGCTACCGGTGAGGTAAATCATCAGTCTATATTGTATACTTTTTCTGAATTCATTGAACCTGACTCTGCGTTACTTCTTACTCATGCTAATGAAAGTAGTAGGATATTGCATGAAAGGTTTGGACATTTGAATTTAGTATACGTGCAACAGATTAGCAAGAACAGATTGGTTGATGGTCTACTAGACATCCATTTCTCCAAGGGAGTATGTGAGGGATGTGTTCTTAGAAAACACCCTCAAGAGAAATTCGACAAAGAAAAGTCTCAGCGAGCTTCCGCACCTTTAGATCTGATCCACAATGACCTCATCGATCCTTTTCCACATCCATCCATCAACAAAGTGAGTTTTTTTCTCATTTTGTTTGATGATTTATCACGTTTTACTTGGATCTACTTTCTCAGGAAAAAATCCAAGGTCTTTCAACACCTTAAAGATTTCAAATCCTTGGTTGAGACAAAGTATGGAAAGAAGATCAAATTTATCCAAACTGATAATAGGGCAGATTATGTAAATCATGAGATCCATAATATTTTCCATGAGGTAGGGATTCAGTTGCAACATATAGTTCCCTATACGCCACAACAAAACGGAGTTGCTGAGTGGAAAAATTGATCTCTAAAGGAGAAGGCATCTTGCATGCTGCATGCAAAGTCACTACCACAGAGAATATGGGCCGAAGCACTTAATTGTGCAACATAAATTCAAAACAGATCTCCCCATAGATATGTCAAGGATAAGACCCCTTATAATGCTTGGAGCAGCCTCAAATCGGAAGTGACCCAATTTCGCATTTTTGGTTCACGTGCATGGGCCTGGATTCCCTCTAAAAAGAGGAAGGCAATTGATCCAGAGAGCACTGAGTGAATTTTTGTTGGATACCCCGACGGTGTGAAGGGATATTGGCTTATTGATATTTTCTCGGACCGACTCATCATTGAGCGTAGGGTCCAATTCGAGGAAAGTGTCTCGCATGTACCTCAACAGCTGCATGTAGACACCTTCACTCTTCCACCTGTTCGAGATGATGAGCATGCACATGCCAACTCTTCTTCAGATGAGAGTTATGATTCAGAGGACTTAGATGATTCAGATTCAAATTCAATACATTCAGATGTTGATTCATAACATCTAGATGCAGTTGCAGAACCAGAGCAAGGGCCCAAGTGGGCACAAACTACTGTTTAGGCTACAGGGGATCTCGTTGGTGATCCAACCAATACTAGGAAGACTCGATCTAACTTCATGGAGCCTCCTATTGCATTGTTGGAACAAGGGTAGACCCAGGGTTCAACGCTACAAGAGTGCACCAACAAAACCCTAACTACCGACCCTTTCAGCAACACCTGCGAAGTAGATGAAGTCTCACCCGAGGTAGAGGCAGGGGTGGTTGCAGGACTCAAGTGTATGCAACCTAAGTTGGGACATAGATCTATGATTATATCGCTTACAGAGCACTTAGCATTGATCATTCATCAGTATTCAACCCTTATTATACTTCACAGATAGCATAGAGCATCGCGACATTCACTTATATCTAAGGTATCTCAGCACTTAGAAACATTAAAACGGATCGTATCCAGTAGATCAACACTAAGCATCTTCATGCATATCATATCTACTATTCATACACATCTAATGAATCATAAAGAATAAGTAGATCTATCTAAATATATTAATGCACTTAGCCAAATCACAGAGCATAACACATAGATTTACGTGGTTCACCCCCACCCTGGGGCTACATCCACCAACTCTTCTTATTTATTATCATCAACCAATCGGTTACAAGCACAAAGCCATAGAAACCCTTACTTCGCACAGGACAGAAGATCTGCACAGCTCACTAGATTCTTCTTCCTTTCCTTTAAGCACAAATCCTTCTATATCTTCACACAGGGACTTGCACTAAGCTCTACAAGTCTACACAAAATGCGCAAAACTCTCGATCACACGGATCCCTTCTTGGCACTTAGCCTATATCACATAGATACAATACATTTAGACTCCCTTTATTACATTTCCTATCCTTCTATTTATACATACAAAAGTAGGCCTAAGTGTGGGTAAACCCACAGGCTGACATCCCTTTCCCATTACATATCCCCAAAACCCGTGATCTCTGCTTCATTTGGCGTTCCATCTTCGACAGGCTGTTGAAGTCCCAAAAATGGTCAAATATGACAAAGTGTTCCTAAAACATGGTCAAGGGCCAACAGGCCCTCAACACTCACCTGTGACTCGTCCCGAGTCACTTTGGTCTGAGCAATTCTTCTTTGAATGCCTCAATCTTGGCTCGAGCTTCTTCAACCTATTGCAATGCTATGACCTCTTGCTTAGTGAACTCCTGGATAAGTGCGTCATTGACTGGTCCTTCTAGGTGTTGTTCTGCTGCACTCACAACATGTTCAAGTTCTACTCCTTGGTTTTCAACTTCAGTGAACAGTTGACACACCTTCTCTTGCATTGGTTGAAGTCATTGAGAGACTTCCATCACTTTACTCTAAATCGTGTGGATCTATTGTTGGGCCATGCACTGCTCTGGAAACCTATTCATTCTTTCGACTGGTGACAAGGCCTTACACTGCTCTTGTAACATATCTGGATGTTGCTTTTCTTATTGGAGTTACGACTCCAGTGCTTGTAACTCTGGATTCTCCATGAGGTTTTCATATGTATAAGTGCTCCTAGAGATATGCTACTTACACTTTGAGGTAGGAGATTTCAATCTTCCAACTCTGCTACGAGCAGTTTCCTCTCTTAGGTCTCTGATTTCTTGAGGAGTCTCGGGCACAGTACGAAGTTCCATATCTGTGATGCGCTGCTGAAGCTTATTAATCACTTCTTCAAGTTGTGCCACCTGCTGTGGGATTTGTTCTTCAACTCTCACTTCTATGATGGTCATAGAGAGAAGTGCTCTATTGGCCTGTTCCTTGATTTCTAGTTTCTCTACGGGCAACTTCTCCTTTTCTTGTTGTAGCTTTGCTTTCTCTTTGTCCCACTTTTCTTGAAGAGAAATTTTTTCTCGTTAGGTAGCACTGTGTTGCTCGACAAGTAATACCTGTATCTGTTTCAAAGCCTGGGTGGCTTGCATTGTGTCTTCTTGAGCTCGTCGAAGTCAATATTCTACCATATCAGCAATCCGGTGGAGTTGAGATGGCTCATCTTCCGTTTCTACTGTTCCTGTTGTCAGAGGTGTAGTGGAGACTGTGCAGCTAGACTGAAGTGCATGCTACACTCCTTGGAGTTCAATCTCAATAATATTATATATATTCTCCTACTTCACCTCATGCTTCTCTAATATCTCCTGTGAAGCATTGTTCATAGCTAAAATTATGAAATTAAAATCATCCAATGTGAGGGTAGTCCGCATCTTGGTTACAGGGGTTCTAGATTTCTTCTAGGAGGAAGATTTCGAAGACGAAACCTTCCTCTTCTTTGATGAGTCCTCTTCATCCCTAGGCAGTGGTACTTCACCTTTTTGTTGTTCAATTTATGCACCTTCTATTTCTTCGCCATCATCTCCTTCATCTGGTGTGATAGAGGCAATCCTTATAGATGCATTGTCTACATTGTGAAACTCTTCAGGCTTCTTCATCTTGCTAGGTCTGGGTGTATCCTACGCAGCTTCTGGTTTGTCTACATCGGACAAGTCCATAGGGTTGGATGGAATGAGAAGGTCTTTCGACCAATCCTTATTGATCTCTTCGATTTCTTCCTCGTTCAACTTGTAATATGAATGCAACTGTTGCTTGTGCTCATCAGCGCGCGTTGTTATATAAATAAGGTGGTGGTCCATGTTGAACTTCATCAAGGGTCGAAAACTGTGGAGGGTATTTGGGGTCATCTGAGGCTCAGACTGGATGGCTTGCTTCAACTGGTTGTAGTAAGTATGGAAGACGACGTTGGATTTCCACTGCTTGTTCATATCATTAGAGTACCATAAGGTGTTGAAATTCATAGCGAAAGGTTCAAAGGGCTCTATGTCCAGGAAGGTCACACCTTCCAACATCTCCCATGGAGAGGCTTCTAGTCCTCTCATAGATGATGCTTGAACACCTGTGGATACTCCTCTTTCCGACATGATTCTCTCAGTTATTAAATCAAGCATAATTTCTATTACAGATTCTTCGACTACGGTGAGCTCGTCAGACATACATGCTTGAGATAAATTATCGGGGTCACAAATGATCTTAAACACTACACAAGAATGAACAACAAGGGAATGATGATCACTCTATACACTTGTTAGTCTGCAGGATTCAAATTATTACTTGGAAAAAGTGTTCTTCGAGCATGGTGCAATGAGATATATAGGAAATCTTGGCAACGGTTTGCTTTGCAATGGGTACGAGCCTCATTAATTCATGTTCTGTCCATTATGGTGTGATCCAATGTTCTGGTGGTGAGACATCAATGCTTTTCGACCTGTTCAAAGCGGCAGTCGAATGGATATATTGGCCTCTAAAGGCTATATTTCTTCGCCTTAATGAAGTGGCCTATGTCGTTGGTCTCATATCTCATTGAAGTTCAAATTCTGCAAGTTTTCCTTCTGCGAGGCTCCCTCTGTATTCTTTTGTAGCCTATCGATCTTAGATCTCTTTTTACTTAGATTCCTAGCCTTCTTTCCAGTGAGCTCCATCTCGGTGATTCTCTTCTCATTCTGATTCTTATTTTCCTTGGACATAGTCACTTCGCATCACTGAGATTCTCTCCTAAGACTCAGGGGTAATACTTATTCTATATCTGAGACAGATACTTCAATCTTTTGGGAGTCCTCTAATACTCTTGCAGCTTTGACATCTGGGCTTCTAGTGTCAGATAGCTTCGATTTGTTCTCCTATTCTTTAATCAATTGTGTGATCCTTCTGGTCATGAAATCCTTTAACTCTTGTCTCTGTTGTTCTAAAACCTTTTCTTCTTCCTTCTTTATGTCTTGATCTCTTTCAAACCAAGGTTTTCCAAGTAACATAGTAAATGGGGCGTTGTCCTCAATAAATTTGATAATCTCAAAATCTTCTTCAGTCAAAGTTCCATTGGCATTCATAGATATCTCAGTGAGATTTCCACATAGGGCTACCAGTTTTCCTCTAAATAGTCCTATTCCTCCTAATGAAGGAATCATAGCAGGCCTCCCTATAGCTTCCCAAGTTCTCTCTGGCATAATTTTCACTTGTTTTTCTTCATCTAGAATACAATCAATGTCGAAGTCCCCTATTCTTACTTTGGTGCATTCCTTTTCTTCAGAGATATTTAATAACCTAACATGTCGATGATAATTCAAGATGTCTTTCATCTATAGAAATACCTTCTCTGATTCCTTCTGGGGTTCTACTATTTCTAGATCTTCCTTAGGGTTTCCTTCATTCAAATTCATTCTTTCAAGCTTAGCAATCATTCTAGGGAAATCCAATACTTCATGGTCCATAACTTTGCAATAGAGACAATTAGGTCTTCCACCAGGGCATTCCTTAGCTAGATGGCCTAGTTTTATGCAACTATAACATAGGGTTAATCCTCTCTTTCATTTAAATGATCCATAGCCTATTTTTTACTACGCACTAGGATCGTGGTAGCTAACCTGCAAACAATTCTTTCTAGGATCCTGCATCCATTTGTTAGTCCAAACATTTTTTCTATGCATAGGTATAACATATCTATCATTATGCTTATCAAATTTATCCATATCAAACTTTCTTTCATCTATTAATGCCCTAGTTTTCAGGCTAGGACAGAATCTATCAAACATACCTAGATCCATACTTTAGAAACACAAATTTCCACTTATATTTCTACAGAGTACAAAACTTCTAGATCTAAAAACTTTTAACTATTATTACCTTTATCAGAGCACTGAGCTTACAAATCTTACATCTTTTTTGCAGATCTGTCCTCTTTTCTTTAGAAACTTCCACTTTTACTTTTCTTAGAGCACAAAGAATTTAGATATTGTTTCTTTTCTTCAGATCTGGCCTTCTTTATTTAGCAAAAATATTTTCAGATCAAGCAAAATACTGCACACTAGGGCACAGATCCACGTACAAAGCTTCCACAGTTTCAGGATGAATCTTTACACAAATATTATTCTTCCTTAGTTCCCAACAATCACAGTTTCAGGTCCTGGCAATGGAACTATTTGTTGGCATAGGGGCCGAACCGAGGTTCAATTCTACAATAGCGCACTAACAAAACCCTAACTACCATCCCTTTCGGCAACACCTGCGAAGAAGATGAAGTCTCACCCGAGGTAGAGGCAGAGGTGGTTGCAGGACTCAAGTGTCTGCAACCTAAGCTTGGACACAGATCTATGATTATATTGCTTACAGAGCACTTAACAATGATCATTCATCAGTATTCAACCCTTATTATACTTCACAGATAGCACAAAGCATCACAACATTCACTTAGATATAAGGTATCTCAACACTTAGCAATAGTAAAATAGATCGGATCTAGTAGATCAGCACTAAGCATCTTCATACATATCATATCTACTATTCATACACATCTAATGAAGCACAAAGCATAAGTATATCTATCTAAATATATCAAAGCACTTAGCCAAAGCAGAGATAAACACATCAAGTCAAAGCACATAGCATAACACATAGATTTACGTGGTTCACCCCCACCCTAGGGCTACATCCACCAACTCTTCTTCTTTATTATTGTCGGCCAATCGGTTATAAGCACAAAGCCTTAGAAACCCTTACTTCACATTGGAAAAAAGATCTGCGTAGCTCGCTTGATCCTTCTTCCTTGCCTTTATGCACAAAGCCTTCTATATCTTCACATAGGGACTTGCACTAAGCTCTGCAAGTCTACACAGAATGCGAAAAAATATCGATCACACAGATCCCTTCTTGGCACTTAGCCTATATCACATAGATACAATACAATTCAACTCCCTTTCTTACATATCCTATCCTTCTATTTATACATACAAAAGTATGCCTAAGCATTGGTAAACCCACGGGCCAACATCCCATTCCCATTACATATTCCCAAAACCCAAAATGGGCCCAAAAGTGGGCCAAGATCCCATGATCTCCACTTCATCTGGTGCTCCATCTTCGATAGGCTCTCGAAGTCCCAAAAATGGTTAAATATGACCAAGTGTTCCCAAAATTTGGTCAAGGGACAACATGCACTCACTGCCACTAAACCATTTCCCTCCAAACATATTTTCTTGGTTCAGTATTAAGATCCATAGCCTTATGGCAAGGTTGTTGGAACTCCCTTTTGGGAATCTTTCATGCAGGAGGAGTATAACTCCATCCTCGAGAACCAGACTTAGGATATGGTTCCCCTTCCTTCTGGGAGGAAACTTATTAGATGCAGATGGGTCTACAAGACCAAGAGCACAACAAATGGATAGATTAGTAGATACAAATCCAGGATTGTTTCCAAAGGCTTTCAGGAGGTTCATGGTATTGACTATGATAAGACCTTTTCTCCAGTAGCGAAGATGGATTCCATACAATTGGAACTTTCCATTGTTGAAGCCAAAGGGTGGGAATTCCATCAGACGGACGTGAATAATGCATTTCTTCATGATGATCTCTCTGAGGATATCTACATGGAGCAGCCCCAGGGATTTATGTAAGACACATATTTGGTATGTCGAATGAAGAAGTCCCTTTATGTCCTCAAGAAGGCTCCGAGGTCATGGTATTCCAAGATGGACTCCTACTTGTTGTCAGAGAACTTTGTACATTGTAAATCAGACCTGAATGTCTACATGCTCAGGATGACTGATTCACTTCTACTTTTAGTTCTATACATTGATGATTTGTTGATCACCGGTTGCTCAACTTCAATGATTGTTGCAGTCAAGAGGATTCTACATGAAAAGTTTTTGATGATGGACATGGGTCTGCTACACTTCTTCCTTCGACTCCAGATCAGTCAGGATGCATCAGGCATCAAACTATCTCAGGCCATGTATGCACGAGATCTCCTTGAGAGATTTCACATGATAGAATGCAATTCTTCTCTGACTCCTTTCCTATCAAGAGTCAAACTTGAGAATGGTAGGGAGACTCCATTGATTGACAACACACTATATAGACAGCTAGTGGGGAGCTTGTTGTATCTCACACACTCCAGACCATACCAGTTGGCACATTTTCCAGGTTCATGCAGGAGCCACATGAGCTACATTGGAAAGATGAAAAGTATATCCTTCGATATGTACAGGGCACCATCACCTTTGGGATTCATTATGAAATGGACTCTACATTATATCTCATCGTCTTTACTGATTTTGACTGGGCTGGTGATAGCAATGATCGCAAGTCCACATCTGGTTACTCACTCGGTCTTGGTTTCGGGCCTATCTGTTGGTCGAGCAAGAAGAAATCTTCCATTTCTCTATCTTCAATCAAGGTAGAGTATAGAGGGGTAGTTAACATAACCATTTAGGCTATGTGGCTACAACATTTTCTAACTGAGTTGGGCATTCAGTTTCATCGGTCGATCGTCATCTGGTGTGAGAACTAGAGAACTCTAAATTTCTGTAGAGATCAAGTTTAGAGGCAATGGATGAAGCACATCGATATCCACATGAACTACATATGGGACTTAGTACACGAGGGGATCATAGACTTATAGTTCTATCCTTAAATAGAACATACAACAAACATCTTCACTGATGCAGACCCCCTACCTCGATAAGGTCCATTAACCTCCCGGTCACTGGATCTTCTCACCCTCGAGTTGGATTAACTCTTTGATTCCCTGCTGGAATCCCACAAACATTCCAAAGGTCCTTGTGAAAATCAGCCTACATGAACAAGCACCAGACGTGAGCTTCCCCTCCACGTGACCACCGATGGTCACCACGAGCCTAACCCAACATGCGTTTCATGACTCGCGACTTCGGGGATTCTGCATTCAAGTCACCTTGACTTGTATAAACCCCTAACTCTGAACTAGCACTAGAGATCTAGCCAACTCCTCCCTTATTCTCACTCATGTGACCATTCTCCATGACCCTAGACCAATCCTCTAAGCACTTCGCAATTTCGCAACTCACAAAATCAGAACAAAGTTCCCCTCCCTTCTTGAAAGTTCGATCCTCGAACCTTCGAAGTCCACTCGTCCAGATCAATGGTCACGAACCTCTTGTGATCCGATGGCTCAGATCCTTTTGTGAGTTTTACCCTTGGGGATTCCTAGAGTCCTTCCCTTTGACTTCTCTGATGTGCAAGTCAAAAAAACATTGATCACTCCGTACGCATCCTATGAATCCAATGGCCTAAACCAACCCTTCACGAATCGGGACTTCGCGGCTCGTGAAGTTGAACAACGTTTCCTCCCTTTCCTTTATTCTTGACCTCACGATTTCCTCAGGACCAAATCAACGGTCCAGAACCCTCCTTCGATCAACAACTATGATCCTTTCGTGAACTCAAGGTTTGCAAGTTCTCGTTCTGCTACTCTCTCAACCTCCTAAGGTTTTAATCCTCTTACTCCCATATCTACTACCATGTGTCCTTCGACGATGGATGGCTCTGATGATTTCAGGACTTGGGACTTCGCAAAGTCCACCCTCATGTACACTATTGAAGGGTTTAACCATCGTGCACCTTCCTCCGGATCCAATGACTATTGGTCCATGCGTCAGATCGGATGGTTCTGAACTGTTCTTCCTCCTGCACTCTCTCCTGAGTGTCTAGACATGGATTAGATGGTCCATATCTTTTCTTGCAGTTGATATGATGATAGTTGTTTCTCCTCCTCCTAAGATTTTTCACTTTCTTCCCAAACTTGGAAGATTTCCTAAATGTCAAAGGCTTCAACCTTTGATTCCTATTTCTTGCGGGCCCTATAAACTTTGGGTCTCGACTTCCACTTTCCCTCCTAAGTTTTGTCAATGAAACTCGACCTCGGCCCTACACACACTTGTGCTTTGTGTGCAACTTCTCACTAATCCTCCTTAGGTTTCCTCACTCTGAAACCTCGACGGGTTTTCTCGACCTCTGTAACTCCTTGAAGGATCCCTAGACGTTGTTGTGCTATCCTTATTGAGCTTTCAAATTGACTTAGATCACCAAAGGGGATCCACCCTTCCTCTTCCTTAGAAGATGTTTTGGTGCTCCTCCTAGCACACATTTGCGCTTGACCTCCCAAGATTTTGAACTTGAAACATTTTTCTTCTTTGCACACTCCTTGTGATCGACTGACCTTCAACTAGATGTATTCAAAAATTTGTTTGAGCATTGGCCTAGTGCACTTCTTGCATGGGTCTTCCTCCAGAGTGTTCAACAACTCTACTTTCCTCCTTGAGCTTCAAATTCTCTGACCTTAAAGGTGTCTATCCCTTTTTCTCCTTGAATGGATATAAGTGCCCTCCTGGCAAATTCTTCTCAAGCACACCTTGTTGAGACTACAAAGTGTTCAAAAACTCTATGAGTGTATTCTCTTGGACACTTCTCTTCTCACATAACGTGAAACAAATTTCCTTTGTGCACTCCTTGCATACACTCAATGCCCACCTGCTAGAGCTTCACAGAATCCTCAAAATTTTTTTCTTCTCTTTGTTCCCTCCTCTGCACAGTCTTTCCTCCAAGGTGTTTAGTAACCTTGAGGTTCTCCTTTGAGTTTATGATTCCTCTAGTGTTCCCTCTTGGCAATTTCTTTTCTTGAATTCAACACAGAACTCATATGTGCACACTTTCATGAGCTCATAGAGTCTTCAACACTCTCTCATGCAACCCCTTGCATTAAGCCACAAAAGAACCCATACTGAAATCAACAAACCTCACAGACAACAAATTATGTCTATACCCTACAGACGGAATCTAACATACATCTACAACATAAATGAACACACAAATGACATTCATAAAACAAGTGGAAACACACACAATGTCATATGCAGGAAAAACTAGTCTTTATATTAATATGAATATCCGTTTACAAAGTGGGTGAGCTCAAACTGCAATAGTGTCTCGACTCTGTTCTCTCCTCTCTAACATAATGAATTTTGATACAAAGATCTTTTCTACAAAAGGGGGCTCCTCGAGCTCTTCCCTCCATCTCACCTACTCTAATTAATTTACATTTACATCTTCAGATCTGAGGCCAAGATCAAGATTTGTTCCATCTCACCTAATAAAGGCGACTTCAACAATTTGGCTCTTCCATCCTTACAAACATTTAATTACATATAATTACAATTTCAAATTTTAAAATGAGAGGGTTGGAGACTCTCTCCTCCATTGAATGTGCATTGAATGTGTTGTCTAGCTAGCACATTGCTTAGGTGGAGCGATTCTCCTGCATCATACTCCACTGCTGGGAGAATCATGAGCTCTTGCTCATGAGCTCCTCTGCTTTGTTGTTGAAATCCACCTGGATCCAAAAATATCCTTTGGAGCTATCCATATGCTCCACTGCTTTTCCACTGTTGCTGCTACATCCCTACTTCTCTTCCAGGATTCCTTCTTCTCAACTTCACTTTGTTGATTTCTTCTTGTGCTGACCTCAACATCAACCTCCTTATTTTTTCCATCACCTCTTCCAGCTGCTCTAATGGATAGCTCTCTAGAAGTCTTCTCTGTTGTACTTCCTCCTCAACAATGGGTTGATCAACTCGATCCCCCTATTGTTTTATTCTTATGCAACACTAGCTGGCCACCCTACTGCAGATCCCAATTCTGCAGTATTATAACTCAGTTGTTGCTCAGCTTCTCCCTCTAACAGATTTTTTTCTGCCAGTTCTGCTTGGGCCAGTTCAACTCCAGCTTCCTCCAGCTGCTCTCCAGACTAGAATTCTTCTTTGATATGTTTGACTATATCTTCATTGCATTCATTTACTGGCTCTATATGGTTCAACCAATCCTCCAGCATGTTCAATTCCTTCTCCCATGGAGTGAGCATCTCGAGCATCTGCTCCTCTTCTTCTTGGGAAGACATCAATATCTGCGCCTTCTCCTCTTTCTCTTTGATATTCACTGTTGGTTGTCCTTCTCTTGTTGTTGCATCTACAACACATGCACTGGACTCAACTGGGCTACCTGGTAGGAATATTCGAATTCCCCCAATGATCAGAATGCTCCTCTGATCTTCCTCCTTTTTCAGCCTTCCTTGATGATCCTAACTCACCTATGAGTTCATGAGACCCTAAAACATTCTCATTTCACTATCCTTGCCCACATGGAAATATGAAATTCCATCCCTGCCCACCTGATAGTTTTTGAGACCCTCCTCTGATATTTTCTCCTCATCACAGATATTTCTCCCAGTTTCTGGCTCACAAATATGAGCCATCTCTTTTGTGTCACTAAGGCTCTCAACATGAATCACCCACCTATTTAATAGTTGTCTCTATCCTCTGGTCAACAATCTCTTGACTGGCCACTTCACCTTCTTCTTCATGGGCCACTCATACAACCAATGCACTTTTGCATCCCGTTGCATTTTAAATGCAAGCTTCTCCATTCTTGATCTTACTTCCTAGATTTATTGATCCATCTCTTCTCTTCTCTTCTACTGGTGGTCGTTGTCTTGACCATTCTTATGGCCTTCAGTAGCCATCTTCCTTTATCTACCTTCCCTCTTGGCAAGTCTGCTATTCAATCTGCAACCAAGAGCATTCCCAACTTCTCCTTCGCCTGAAATCTACAGATGAAAATTGTGCTCTGATACCACATGATGGTATCAAACTATCTCCTTTATCTCTTTTCCTCTTTTGCCTGTTGTCTACAAGAAAAAATAAATCAGCTTTGATACCACATGATGCAGACGCCCTACCTCGACATGGTCGGCTGACCTCCCGGTCACTGGTTCTTCTCACCCTCGAGATAGATTATCTCTTTGATTCCCTGCTGGAATCCCACGAGAAATGAACATGTCCTTGTGAGACTCGTCCTGTGTGAACAAGCACTTGATGTGAGATTCCCCTCCACGCGACCATCGATAGTGACCATGAGCCTAACCCAATAGGCATTTCGTGACTCGCAACTTCAAGGATTCTGCATGCAAGTCACCTTGACTTGTCTAAACCATGAATTCTGAACTAGTGCTAGAGCACTAGTTAGCTCCTCCCTTATTCTCACTCATGTGACCATTCACCATGACCCCTGGCCCAATCCTTCGAGCACCTCATGATTTCGTAACTTGTGAAATCAAAACGTAGTTCTCCTCCCTGATTGAAAGTCTGATCCTCGAACCTCCGAAGTCCACTCACCCATATCAATGGTCATGACTCTCTTGTGATTCGACAACTCATATACTTTCATGATTTCAGCCCTCGTGAATTCCTAGAGTCCTTCCCTTTGACTTCTCTTATGTGTGAGTCAACCAAACATTGATCACTCACCAGGTGTCCTTTGAATCTAGGGGGCCAAACAAACCCTTCACGAATCGAAACTTCGCGACTCGTGAAGTTGAACAATGTTTCCTCCCTTTCCCCGATTCCCAAACTCACACGTTTCTTGGGACCAAATTAACAGTCCAGAGCCCTCCTTCGATCAACAGATGTGATCCTTCCACAAAATCAGGGTTTGCGAGTTCTCATTCTACTACTCTCTGAACCTCTCGAGATATGAATCCTCGAACTCCCAGATCTACTACCACCTGTCCTCCGATGATGGACGACTCTGATTATTTCGAGAATCGGGACTTCAAAAGTCCACCCTCCTATACACTATTGAAGTTTTTAACCCTCGTGCACCTTCCTCCAGATCCAATGACTGTTGTTCCATGTGACATATCCAATGGTTCAGATCTATTCTTCCTCCCGTGCTCTCTCCTGAGTGTCTGGAAATGGATTCGATAGTCTAGATATTTTCTTGCAGCTGATCTGATGAAAGTTGTCGCTCCTCCTCCTGAGATTTTTCTCTTTCTTCCCAAACTTGGAATATTTCCTAAATGTCAAAGGATTCGACCTTTTATTCCTATTTCCTGCGAGACCTGTAAACTTTGGGTCTCGACTTTCACTTTTCCTCCTAATCTTTGTCAATGAAAATTGACCTCAACCCTATGCACACTTGCGCTCTGTGTGCATCTTCACACTACTCCTCCTGATATTTCCTCACTTTGAAGCCTTGAAGGGGTTTCTCGACCTCTATAAATCCTTACAGGATCCCTGCACATTGTTGTGCTATCCTTCCTGAGTTTTTGAACTAACTTAGGTCTCCAAAGGGGCTCAAACCTTCATCTTCCTTGGAATATTTTTTGGTGCTCCTCCTGGAAAATTTTTGTGCTCGACCTCCTAATCTTTTGAACTTGAAACAATTCACTTCTCTGCACACTCCTTGTGATCGACCATACTTCAACTGGATTTCTTCAACACTTTGTATGAGCATTGAAATAGTGCACTCCTTGCATGGGTCTTCCTCCAGAGTGTTCAACAACTATGCTTTCCACCTTGAGCTTCAACTTCTCGGACCTCAAAGGTCTCTATCCCTTTTTCTCCTCAAAGGAATATAAGTGACCTCCTGGCAACTTTTGCTCAGGCACACCTTACTGAGCCTACAGAGTTTTCAACAACTTTGTGAGTGTCTTCTCCTGGACACTTCTCTTCTCACAGAACTCGAAACAAAGTACCTTCGTGCACTCCTTGCACATGATCAATGCCCACCTGGTAGAGCTTCAAAGAATCGTCAACAATTATGTCTTCTCTATGTGCCCTCCTCTGCACAGTCTTTCCTCCAAGGTGTTTAGTAACCTTGAGGTTCTCCTTTGAGTTTATGATTCCTCTGGTGTGCCCTCTTGGAAATATTTTGCCTGAATTCAACACAGAACTCATATGTGCACACTTTCACTAGCTCATAGAGTCCTCAACACTCTCTCATGCAACCCCTTGCATTAATCCACTAAAGAACCCATACCGAAATCAGCAAACCTCATAGACAACAAATTATTTCTATACCCTGCAGACGGAATCTAACATACATCTACAACATAAATGAACACACAAATGACATTCATAAAACACATGGAAACACACACAATGTCATATGTAGAAAAAACTACTCTTTATATTATTATGAATATCCATTTACAAAGTTGGTGAGCTCAGACTGCAACATAGTCTCAACTCTCTTCTCTCCTCTCTAACATAATGAATTTTGATACAAAGGTCTTTTCTACAAAAGGGGGCTCCCCAAGCTCTTCCTTCCACCTCACATAATCTAATTAATTTACATTTACATCTTCATATTTGAGGCTCAGCTCAAGATCTGTTCCATCTCACCTAATAAAGGAAACTTCAACGACTTCCTGTTCAAAGGCATCGATTTGGCTCTTCGAGCCTTACAAACATTTAATTGCATTTAATTACAATTTCAAATTTTAAAATGAGGGGGATAGAGCCACTCTCCTCCATTGAATGCGCGTTGAATGTGTTGTCTAGCTAGCACGTTTCTTAGGTGGAGCAATGCTCCTGCATCATTCACCAAGACCTTCACTGAGCAGAAGTTTCATTCTCTGCGAGGTCGTCTTGGAGTGAAGGACACAGTTGCCTAGCAACTGTAGTTATTATTTTTACATACATTTTACCTTGAGGGGGGGGGGG
>ML778856.1:1210409-1226457 GCA_009831015.1 Picea engelmannii | reverse complement strand
TATATATATATATATATATATATATATATATATATATATATATATATATATATATATATATATATATATATATATATATATATATATAACTATCTCTCTCTCTCTCTCTCTCTCTCTTGTGATATGTCTTATTTCTTGTTCCATGGATGTTATTGGCTATATCCTTGAAGGATTATAAGGTAATACACCCTCCACCACTTTTTATCATTATTGTTTGTTGAAAAAACTATTGCAAAGGTTTCTAGGAGGAGTAAAAGGGTTTACACCCTCCTAGAATTTACCTTATTAGGGTTGCTATCTCGAGGGGGTAAAAGGGATTACACCTGTTGATATTTAGTAGTCCTAACTTAATAAAAGAATAATACATAACCCATTTGGAAAGGCACTAATAATTTATTGCATTGGAGAAATAAATTACTTGCATTGATAAACATAATTTAGAGAGATATTGATCTTGTTCAAGTCAAAATATTTTCTTGATACTTTAAGATTTCTAAAGCCTCTAGGGAATATTGATTTGCCTAGAATACTTTGAGTATAACTAAATAAAAGTAACAACCATTAGGGCTGCAGAAAATCAATCTATATCTTTAAATTTAACTTGATTTCAATCATGGAAATTTGCTAGTAAGCCATCACTATGTTTCTACTGCTAATTGGTGAACTTTTTGTTGGATTAATTTCTTGTTTTAGTGGTTGATACTTGTTGTTGTATAAAATATTTGCTAAAACCACTTGGTTTTTACAAACATACTCCGAAAAATTCACACAACGACCCTCTAATACCAATGAAGTTTTTGCTAAAGTATTGAGAACTAATCTACTTGTTTTATGCTTCATTTCTCAATAAATCTTTGATTCTTTGGGTGGTTGAATATGCAGTAATTATATTTATTACTTGATGATATATATTCTTGTTTACTATTGTAGTTTGGGACAACAAGATTAACTTTCTTTTCCACTTAATCTTTGAGCTTCTATACTTGTCTCTTCTTGTGTCTCAGGAAGGTACAACTATCTTCCACAAGTACTGAAGAACTTGGAAATCATTAGCCATATTTGAGACTCGTTTCCAATCCATTCTCCATTTACTGGTTTGAACTATAGGGGTATCACTTCCATAAAATCACTTTCCATCTCATTTCCCCTAGGGTCACCTTGGATTCCCCCCTTTTGTTGGATTTATCCTTCACTAAAGAGAGGGGAGGGTTTATCTAAAGTGATAGCGGGTAGATTCTCCAAATTTATCACCATATCATGGATTGGGTTGGGATTTTCCCAACCTACAGTTTGATTGATAACATTTTGGCGTCATTGTCGGGGAGGATTTTGAATCCTCTTTCATGAAATAATGACACTTTGGTAATATTCCATCCCAAATCCTTCACCCCTAGATTTCTTGGTGACTCCACTTGAAGGACATTCCCCTTCCACCCTTGATGAGGTATTCTTGAAGCTCATCTGGTGACTCCACCATCCCATAATTTACCTTCCAATAAGATGTTTCTCCCGGGAAGATTCAAGCCTTCTAAGGTTTACCAAAGAAGGCCTCCTCTCAAATATCTCGTTGTCAAAACCCTTTTCCAAGGTAACCTTCCCCTTGTTCCAATGGCTCTCCCTTGGGCAAAATACCTCTACAAGCACTTAAACATGGACATTGTTCTTGGATATCCCAATGCCATTCCATAAGATTCTTACAAATGGTTTCCAAAGTTATTGGGTAATAATGTGAGCACAACTAACGATCAGATCTATGCCATGGGCTGAGATATGGAAAATGTAGAAGTAGAACATGAATATGTAACAATGAAGCTACTAGATTCATCGCTCACTGAAGATTCCCAAAGATGGTTCAGGGGACTTTATGATAACCATGTAGCATCCAATGAATATTTTTCTAAGTCTTTCAAGAAAAAATGGACAACAAAGAAGTATAAAATGATTCTTTTGTCTTAGTTCAATCAAATAATGAATAAGGAGAATGAGACAGTAAGTGAATTTGACAACAAGTTTGTCAAATTGTACAGCCGAATCCTGAAAGATTTGTGTTTGCTAGAAGCAGTTGTTTGTCTCCTTTAAATGAATTCTTTTGATGGGAAATTCCATTTCATATTGAATGATAATATGCCCACCAGTTTGGCACAAGACAAAGAGTATAGCATAAATATTGAAGAGAATATTCTTGACTAAAAGGTTGGCCCTTTTTAGTATCCTCGTGCCAAGACAAAAGTAAAGACCAAAGATTCTAGTAGTAGTACACCAGATCCAATTGCTCTCTTGACTTAGAAGAACGAACAAATGAGTGCTCAGTTGTCCAAACTCAAAATCAAATCATGGGTCGATTGGCCATTGTGGAAATAAATGAGTCTTCCCTTAGACATCATTTTACTAGATAGCAGAGGGATGCCACAGGTTGGAGGCCAAATCTTTAAAAAGAGGCAAAGTCTCCTAAAAAAGTGAACCCGGTTGGAATGGTCAACACAAAAGAAAAATCGTGTTGTTCTCCATGTCAAGAACCTCATTGGGAGGATGAATTTCCTTGACGTGATGAAGACTCTTATAATAGTATGAAATTCATGGACATGATATGTAACTTCCGAGAAGAATATATTACTCAGGAAAAAATTGATGAAGTCAGAAAAATAGGATCTAGAGAAGGACAACTCTGAGTGTTAAATAAATTAACAGAGGATAAAAGAAATGAATTGAGGAAAATTAATTTTTGCATACACAAGAAGAAACAAGGATTTTGTTCCCCCGCTAAAACCTTCCACTCCACTTCATCCATAGATGGAAGTTACTCTTCCATATGCAGAGAAGGTGGTCCCACCACCTCGACCTCCAGTCCATGAATTTCTTCCAAAACCAACTTTAGCAGAAGAGGAGATTCAATTAAACATAGACGTTTCAACCATGTTTGGAAAACTAAATATGATGGTCCATGTGACAGATATTTGCAAGATTTCCTCTATCGGGAAAGACATTTTGAAGTTATTAAAAGTATCAACCGAGAAAGAGGATCCTCCCATCATTTTGAATACCATTTATCTTGACCGGAAGAGGGATAGTAACCCTCCCTTCTATCTCTCTTTACAAGTAAATGATCTTCACTTGAACAATTGTGTTGCACCTCTTTCGTCACCTTGGTGAGAAAAATAGAGGTGCTTGCAAGCTCAATTGGGTCTGTTGAGTAGGAAAGCTGAAAGGAAAAGAGTTAGGGAAAGAAAATAAAAACTACAATTAAGAATTAAACTAAGAGATGCAATAAAAACTAAATTCATGAGCATAGGGACATAGAAACAAAAAGAACCATAAGACCCATGTCACCAATGTTTGAGGCTGATCTATTAGTGAAAACAAAGAACCAAGAAGAAAGGGGACTATAAGTCCCTTCTTCCTCCAAGGGAGGGCTCTTGGACCCCCACTAGCTAGCTCTTCTTACAACAAAGTAAAATGGAAAACGGTGATGAAAGAACTCTTTACAAATCCACTCAATGGGTGAGGTGGATTGTCCAATGCTATGGTGCCAATATGCTCTTGACAAGGATGGAGTCCTCAAGACAATAGAGGCAACATAACATTACTTTGAATTCCTTGAGAAAATGAGGTGCATCTATGTCTTTTTATAGAATTCATTTGGGTTATTGTTTAACTGCTTTGTAGTGTGAAAAGAGGCCAATTAGGGCATTCTTAGGTCTTTGACCAGCCCACCAATCGGATCCAGTCTAGATTTGAGGGTCAAATCATCTTGGGAGTTGAACCATAAGTGGGTGGGAGGTCGACCACTCTCATAAATGTGTCGTTTAGAAAGTGCGCGGATTTTTGTGCTAACAGTCACGCATCATGCGCCTATGCACGATTTTTGCGTTCCTGTTCCGCGCATGAGCGCGCGTGCCCAATGTCTGCATAGAGCTCTTCAATTTTTCACTACTTTGTATAGTTTTTTACCTTTTTTGAATGCTTTGGTATTAAGTCAGGTCCATGGATGACTTCATCACTGTTTGACGATGTTGAGTTCTTGTAACCATGTGCGGACAAAATTTCAGTGATAACAGATGCCCCCTGATGGATGAGGTTAGGAGCATACGTATAACCGAAATCCATTAATGTTTCTTCTACTAATAATTTTGTTGTAAGAGAGAGAAATAGTGGGATAGTCCAGAGTGATCTGTTGGAGGGAAAAGGAACCGGTAGGACCCGACCTTCCATGAGGTGTGTAAAATATAAAATTGTGTACAAATGAGGCAGGCATCCCCCATGCTTGTGTCATGTAACTCTGAAAAAAGATGATTGAAGTCTTGGTGTAGACAACTGCAGCGCCCTCGGGGGTGGTTGTGATAAAGGAAAAAGATAATTCTGCAAATGAACATACTCTGAATAGGACGCAGTGATCGCGGTAATAAGTAGCAGCGATTATGTGGGCATTGATATCCCAACCAAGTTCATAGGTCTTTAGAAAATGAGAGAAATAACTGCAATAGTCACAAAGTAAGACCCACCATAACATGAGAAAGTGTTGGCGTCGAATGTCATGGGGGTCAACGACAGCAGGGAGCAATAGTGTTTCACCCTGTGCCATCCGATATCTCTCAGTGTGTGGATAATGAGAATCAAGATACTGTCACCCTTCTAGAAACTATGCTAATGTCAACAAAAAGGGGGATGCAACTCCCAGAAGAAAATGGCTTCATGAAATCTACTGAGGTGAGGAAATGGCAGAGGTACATGGATGAAGTCAATATGTGGGAAGACTCAAGAATTCCCTTGGTTGGAGTATGTGTGAGAGAAAAAGTGGCCACAACCATTCAATGAGGTCAAGTGTCAGGGGGATGACAAGACCGGGGATAAGTTGTGCCAGAGGCAGGACAAGGTGAACAAATTCAGAGGGCAGAGGTAAGTGACCTGTGGGGTACTCTGAAGATATGGACGATGCTGGCAAGGGTGGATGAAAAGTAGTGCCCCAACCAAGGGTGACATGGGTTGTAGTTGGCCAAAAAATGAAAGTAGGTCGCCCAAAGGTGATGACAAAAAAGGGAATGTAATGATTGGAAATAAAGGCGTTTGTACAATAAATAACGAATAATTTTGGGGAGAAATGTACAAATATAGAAACAGGTGCCCCATTGTGATATGGGTGGCCCATGCAGGGTATAATTTGCATGGAAAGCTAATGAAGGGTGGGGGCCCCATTGGTGAGTTTCTGTATGAGGTAGGTGAAATGAAGGGAGATTCGCAGATGGGAAAACTGATTGTGGATGAAATGGAGGGTTCATGATACTGCGGAGGTGCAGGCAAAAAATAGAACTGTGAAGAGATAATCTGGGATTCCATGTGGGAAAGCTAGCAAAATGAGGAGAAGGAGTATGTTTTTTATTCGCGACATGATGAAAGACTATCGGGACTCCCATCCCTAAAGGGTTTTGAAAAACAACATGAGTGTCAGAAGTGTCAGAAGGTTCTATGAATGGGACAACTCATGTGGGTAATAATGCTACCAGGTGACAGTACCGAAGATGCAAATGGAGGTGTGGGTACTGCAAAGCTGGGAATGGGGATACTAGAGGAAAATGTCAGAGGGTGTGACTAGAAATGTAAGTGTGATATAGAGGGAAAGACTACATGCCAGTGCTGAATATATACCTAAAGGGGTTGTGACGATGTATGATGATCAAGTACCTGCACACATGAAAACCAAATACCCAAAGTGAAAAATATCTGAAGAGAATCGAAGATATGAGCATGTATTTGATAAGTGTGAATATGCACATGCGTACCTGACCAGGGTATGAAAAAAAAGGCACCCCGGGGGCTTAGGATGAAAAGAGGCCCGTGGACTGTTGTGATGTAGATGACGGGATGCTGATCTTGTGGCTGAAGATGGATCAAAAAATGGACACCGTGGGCTCCTGGAATGGTGAGTGGAAGTTTGGAAAAAAGGCCTATATATAGTTGTGGGGCCCACATTGCCACCTCATTTGTACCTACTGTGATAGTGACTGGACGAGCAATTTTCAGAGGAGATTTGGATATTCAAGGAGGATGAGGCATCATATTGGCGACTAGCGAGCTTCAGGTTAGTGGTCTGATCATCCTGCATAGAAATAGAATTTCATTTTTTTGGGCAGGGGCTGTACGAGGGGGCATATAGAGGGATTTTGGGGATGTAGGCCCCACGTGTGCGGGCGATCCAGAAGTAGGCATGCACACGTGCATGCCTGCCCACTAGATAGATGCACATGCAGGTGTTGGTGAGGAAATTAAAGACGTGCACTATGTGCATGCCTATCGGCTGTACAACTGCACATTTTTGCGTGGCTGTGGCGTGGACAGGCGCACACTAGTGCTCACCTGTGTAGGTAATATACGCGCCTTAGAGCGCACCTGTGTAGGTAATAGGCGGCCTGAGAGCGCGCCTGTGTAGCTAACAGGTGCACATTCATGTGCGCCTGTGTAGTGAACAGGCATGCATGTGTGCGCACCTGTGGGTTGAAACAACCACGCCTTAGAGGCAAAGATGACGGGTGTAAATTGATCTTTGTGATGTTGTTGATGGTCTCGTGGGCTGATATAAGACTCTTTGTTGTGGCTACAGGTGGACAGTTTGCATGATGCCATTGGGTTGGCGAGAGTGAGATTGGTCTCAGTTATGAGATGCCATGGCTATTGAAGAGCCAGGTGTGTGAGTGACTTTGGAAACCTGTGGGTTGCTAAAGTTCTTTGAGTGCTCGTTGATACGGGCGCAGGAGTATCTCCTGCAGTTCCTGATCCAGATGTGGAGTCCAGAGCTGCACTAATTCCTTGTGCGAGGAGAGAAGATCCCCTTCACTGCGATGGAGGATGTGTACTTCTTGACTGGGCTCTCGTTTCGGGGTATTCCCTTACTGGCGGAGTCGGTGCTACCAAGGGATCTGACCCTAGCGACCATTGGCTGGAGATACTGTTCAGGTCAAAACTTTATTTTTGGGATAGTTCTGAGCATTGGTTCGATAGATGCCCTGGCGCATCGATGTATAGCAGTGATGATTGTGAGAGTATATGGGTCACTGGCGACCCAGCGGATCAGTGGGGGCCAATTGCTGGTGATGGGGAGAGTGTTGGCCAGCGAGTAGTTCGCCTGGGGGCTTATGCTGCATGCGAGGAAGGTGGCACAATTGGACCATTGTCGGTCCACGAATACGGGGGATTTTGCCTTCGGGTCCATCCTAGTGGCCTGGTTCCTGGAGAGGGTGCCGATGTTGCGCCCGAGGATTCTATTGGGTGCACCTGGGGCACGAGAGCCATGACTGAGGTGGTGGTTGACCATGTTGCTGCGTCATGGTGGTGGTGAGGGTGACCACTTTTTTACTGCAGAGGCGGCGCAGGTATGGTGGCAGATGCCATAGGTGATACTTCGGTACCCCTATGCCGGGGTTGACTTCCGGGATGATCCGGACATGGTGCTACCTCCAGGGGAGGTTTTTGATCATTGAGGTATGTTGATTTGATGATGTTGATATGTATGTTTTGTGTTTTTTGAGATAGCATGCCTTATGTATATGATATAGATGTTGATACTATTTGGTGTTTGTTTACATGTGAATATGTGGCACCTCGCAGGCGTGAGGTGGAGTTGCAGAGAGCGCCAGAGAGACCGCCATGGGGAGAGAGACGTCGGCATGAGGATGCCATGGTGCGACCAGCTGAGCCTGAGAGGGAAGTGAGGAGGCACCGGTTTGATGACCCTGGTGCTGGGCCATCACACGCTCCTTCGGCGGCTGCCGGAGCTGATTTTGAAGACATACGCCATTGTCTGGAGATGGTGTTACAGGAGGTGCCTGAGGGAATATGGTCTTGCATCCAGGATGAGGCATTCCTGGAGTAGTATGTGGGGGTGCGCCACCATGGCGGGCCATAGTATGATGAGCAACAGTGGTTGTTGCGTTGACGACCAGACGACTACCATCGGGGCAGAAGGGGCTGGTAGGGGGGGGACCACCACCTCCTGGGGAAGGAGGGGATGGTAGGGGGGGGACCACCACCTCCTGGGGAAGGAGGTGGTGGGCCACCACCACCTGAGGGAGGAGCAGGCAGTGGTTCTCTAGAGGCACTGTGAGTGGTGCTCTTAGGCAGTGATGTACATATATATATATTTTGTATATAGGCTGGTGAGCCCATTTTGTACCGAGGTGTTGTATTGGCCTGCAGATACTTGTATATATATTTTTTGTATGTAAACATTTGTATGGAACTGTGGACCTTTATATATACATGAGTATACTTTTTGATATCTATGTGGTGTTTACATGTTTTTGGTTAATGTTTTGATGACGTCTATTCTATATATGTGCTGTGACATGTTTGTGTTATATGCTTATGTATGTGTAGAGGTAGCTTGATGGGATATATGCCAATCTAACACTATGTTAGCTAGGTTATCTATAATTTGATTCAATTGTCTTGGAATATGTGTAAATGTAATGGAATCAAAATGTCGAGATAAAAGTCTAACCTATAGGTATTTGCGAAAGAGGCAAGGATCATGGACGCGATACACATTGTTGAGTTGGAGAACGACTAGTTGAGAGTCGAGGAAGACGCTAAGGTGACGAATACGATGATGATGGGTGTCGGCCAGGAGGCCAATGACAATAGTGTATTCGGCTTGGTTGTTGGTCGCTGAACCCAAACATATGCCGCTCGAATAGACCATTTCATGTGAGGGAGTGTAGAGAGCCCAAGCGGCCGAAGCGAGATTTTGTGTCCAGCGGCTGGCACCGTTGGCATAACCGAAGTGGTAGGCTGGTGGAGGAGGAATTTTTCAAGAGCACAAATGATAGTTTAGATGTGAAGGATGGAGAACAAAGATTAAAAACACTAAAAAAAGAAAATAACCTAAAGTAGAATGACTACTTTTAAGCATAAATATTCTTTAAGTATAACCCGTTGACGGGTTCTTTGAGAGAGAGGCCTTCAGGGGAGGCCAAGATGCATGTGCCTTTGGTGAGGCAATGTTGGATGATGTAGGGGCCATGCCAAAGTGACCCAAATTTTCCATGGCCAAAGGTATCATGAGCGATATCGTAAGCCAGGACGAGGTCGCCTTCGCGAAATGAGTGAAGGTTGACATGGAGATCAAAGGTAGCCTTGGATCATTTTTTAGCTGCCTCATTGTTCTGTAAGGAAGATCGATGATCTTCATCCAGAGACTCCAAGTTCAGCAAGCGCTGCTCCATTGGAGCAGTGTCGGGTAATAGCTCAATTACAGTGTGTAAGGTGGGAATTTCTCACTCGATGGGAAGAGTGGCCTCAACCCCATGGACTAAATGAAATGGTGTGAAACCAATAGCAGTTTTCACATCCATTCGGTAAGCCCATAGCTCAGAAAATAACATATGATGCCAATTGGTTTTATGTTTATTAACCGTGCGCTATAACATGGTCTTGAGGACTTTGTTAACTACTTCGACCTATCCGTTAGACTAAGGGTAATATGGTGAGGCAAACTCATGAGAGAATCCTAACCGAGATGAGAGTTCGACAAATATCTCATTCTCGAAGTGTTTCCCATGATCGGAAATGAGTTTGAGGGGTACTCCAAAGAGGGATATGACGTGGTTAAAGAAAAAACGCGTTGTAGTGTCAACAATATTGTTGAAAGTGGGCATAGATTTGGCCCATTTGGTGAAGTAATCCACGGTGACAATGATGTATTTGTGACCATTGTTGGAGGGGGGATTACAAGTCATGAAGTCGATGCCCCATTTACAAAAAGGGTTGGCAGTAATGATAGGGTGGAGAAGAGCGGGGGGAGCTCAGGCTTTGTTGGCATAGATCTGACATTGCTCACATCGTTTCATGACATGAATGCAATCATGAAACAAGGTAGGCCAAAAGTAACCAGCTCGGATAATTTTTTGAGTAGTGGATATGCCCGAAAGATGGCCCCCACATGCGCCGTTGTGGCAGTCATTTAAGAATCTATCGGCCTCGTCAATAGTCAGGCATTGAAGAAGGATGGTGTCGATGCCCCACCGGTATAGGATGTCTCCGATGAGGAGGTAGCGAGGGGCCTGATGGTGAATACGACGACGATCATCGCGTGAAAGGTGGTTACCGAGATTTTGAGTGTGGAGATAGATGAGGAGGTCGCCGTACCAAGGATCATCTGAAGTGATGTAAAAGAGATGTTCGTCAGGAAAATCAGTGTTGACGGGGGCACTGATGGTGTCAGAGGGGAGGTTCGTGATGAGTTCAGCGAGAATGAGGGCCTTCTTACTCTTAGGTGTTGAGAACTCGAGGTCATACTCCTTAAGGATAACGATCCATCAAGAAAATTTGTCATTAACTTGACGACGACTGAGCAAGTACTGCATAGGGTTGGAATCTGCGATGACCTTTGTTGTGCGAAGCAGAATGTAGTGGCACAGTTTCTGGACTGCGAGGACAACTGCAAGAGCGAGTTTCTCTTCGTTTTTATACTTCAAGGGTGGCCCTGAGAGGTTTTTACTAACAAAATAAATGACATGTTCACGATTGTCATCACCTAGCTAGACGAGGATGCCAGCTACTGATATAGCTGATGCTGATACGTAGAGGATATAGTCGCGATTGTAGTCAGGTGCACTAATTAAAGGTGCATTTGAAAGTGTTGTTTTAAGATCGTCAAATGACTATTGGGCGTGGTCGTCCCAATGAAATGGGATCTCGTGACGTATTAAGAGAAGGAAACCGTGTGTGCGTATGGAATAATCTGGGACAAAGCATCTAAGGAAGTTAGCTTTTCCCTGTAGACTCTGAAGTTGTCGTAAATTCCAGGGAGGTGGAATTTCGGTGATATCTTGGACTTTGAGGGGGTCCACGGTAATACAACTTTGAGAAATGATAAATCCAAGGAGGCACCCTGCGGTGACACATAACACACACTTGAGAGGATTCAAGAGGATGTTGTACTGACGACACCGTTGAAGGATGATTCGTAAATCATCAAGATGTTGGGTGCGTTGCTTGGATCGAGCTATGAGGTTGTCCAAGTAGGCGAGGATGATATGAGCCAGATCATGACAGATGTATGTCATGGCTCGCTGGAAAGTTGTGCCAGCTTTCTTTAAGCTGAAAGGAATGACACGATATGCAAAAGTACCCCACGGGGTAGTGAATGCGGTTTTATACTGATCGACAGGGTGAATCTAAATTTGATTATAACCAGAGAATCCGTCCATAAAGGATAGAGTCTCATGGCCTGCGTAGTCGTTGATAATTTGATCGATGAAGGGCATTGGAAAGTTGTCTTTGGGACATGCGTGATTGAGATCGTGAAAGTCAGTGCAAACGCGGATAGTGCCCTATTTTTTGTTAATGGGTACAGGGTTGGAAACCCATGAGGTATAGGTGATGGGGTAAATGAACCCAACAGTGCACAACTTGTCAATTTCGGCTTTGATAGCCGTGGCTTTGGATGGGTGTAACAGTCATTGTTTTTGTTAGACTGGTGTAATGTCAGGCTAGGTGTCGATGCGATGTTCGAAAATAGAGGGATTGAGGCCAGGTATTTCTTTGTATGACAAGGAAAAAATATCCCTATATTCTTGGAAGAGGGCTTTATATGTCATGATTTCCTGGGGAGTGCAAGCAGCTCCAATGGTGATTTCTTCGACGATGCCATTTTTAATGGAAATGTCGATTTTAATGGTGGGGGAAATGTTGGCCATGTTGCCTTCTTCAAAAGCATTAGGGGCAGGAATGGGATTTTTAAACCAGTCAATAGGCCCTGATGGGATAAAATCCTTGGTTTCGACCGCGTAAACGGGGTTTTGGTTAGGAGGCATGGAGGCTTCCTGCGAAGAGAAGAGTGCGCGACGGTGTAGCGCATCCCAGGGGAGGTCGGGGTGGTTTAATTCTTCGAGTATTTACTCATCACATTGGAAGTGCCAGGAATACAAGGGGTCATGAGGAGTGATATCGGTGACGATTTTTGTGTGGTTTCCCCCTAGCGAAGAAGTAGGGGGAACGATGTGAGGAGATGGTGAGGGTTCACTCAACATAAACCATATATTGAAGTACTGAGGAGTACCCGTGGTGGTGGGGTGTAAAATGTCCATAGGGGAATGAGAAGGAGAGTTGGGCGGGTTGGGGGGGGAATCCTCAGATAGGTCATCTAGGAACCATGGAGGCATTGGGAGGGTGTTGGTTTCGAGAGAAATGATATGAAGATCATCTAATGATGAGGTAATGTCAATTATTGTCTCTAAGGTCCATTGAAGTAGGGTCAATTGGTGTTTCCTGTATTCAAGGATCATAGGACACTGGTATGTAAAATGAGCTAATGAATCGCAGAGAGAGCAAGGGTGTCGCATACATTAATTAAATGAAGTGGTGACATAAAGGATGTCTGTGATATTTGTTGAGGACGACGTAGCAGGACTGGGGTTGTTCTGGAAGTTCTGGCGTACTGTGGCCAATGTCTGCCAAAAGCGTGGCAGGGTCAGGCAATGGTGGGTATAATGGCCATAATCTGAACATATAGCATAAGCATATTTGGTCCTCAACCCTTTACTACTGGAAGGGGGGATAGTAGTGGCAGGACTAGCTGTAGTGGCTAGTGTTGGGGGAGTGTGATTGAGTGGAATTAAATTTTGTAACTCTGGTAGAGACGGGAAGTTGTTGGTTTGGTGTCCCTCTTTCTCACATAGGGCGCAAGGTGGTGGGATGTGTGGAGGAAGTGGAGCTATGGGCTCTTTCGTCTTTCTCCTGCCCCCAGTTGTGGCAGGGGGGTTAGTGAGTGGGGGTGTGGTGGGAGTAAGAATGGGAATCATCATGGGGATTCCTTCTTTTTGGGGTGGGAGGGATGGTCGAGGGACCATCTCTGGTGGGTGCAAATACCAAACTGGGATTCCTAACACCATATTAGGTAGTGTGAGTGTTGCGGCTACCTGAAAATCTTTGATACTGGGTGGAGGGTAAAAGAAGGGAATTTGAGTGATGGCTTGGGGAATTGTCTCTCAAACTAGAATATGTCCTTGGGGAGATGTGGAATCGTGGACTGGTGGGGTCGATGAGTGTCCAGGAGGTTCTAGAGGGGGGGTTTCTGTGACGAGTGGGACGTCAGATATGACAGAAGCCTTTGTAGGAGGAAGGGTATCCTCTATGTGAGTTCCGTTAGATGATATGACGATACTTGATTAGCAGGATGAAGGAGTGGTGGTGCTCCATGGTATGTCCCTAACAAGGATGGATCTTTAAAAATCCCAGGACCCATCTCGACGAGTGGATATGCGTCGTGGCTTGTGTGGATGAGAGGAAGAATGTTATCAATGTTGACAGATGGATTAGGCTCATAATGTGAGACTTGGTCAATAGTAACGATCTTCCCATTGTGAGGGAACATCATTGTCTGAAAAACAGAAGAGGCCACTGCCTTCATAGCGTACATGTAGCTACGACCGATAACTTCGATATCGATGAGGATAGTCTTGCCCCCGATTTTGATAGGGACATTTTGGAAGAGCCCTTCAGGAGAGGATGGTCATCTGTCATAAGCTCGTAAGGTGATGGCAGAGGGAATGAGTTTGGGGGAACTGAGCTTCTGCCATACTATTTTGGACATAATGCATGTAGATGCACCTTCATCGATGATACACCGATGAACTGTGGTGTTCCGTATTTTTATTGGTATTTGAAAAGCGATCAAGGTGGGAAGACAAGGTTCTCTGCTGTCAATATCAAAGGTGATGAGTCGGGTATCTGCAGAGTCGACTACCCCCAAGGCAGAAAGTAATGATTCCACTGAGTAGGAAAAGTCTGGAGGACCTCCAATACTGACATGGAAGCCAGGGATTGCGCTAAGTCATCTACCAAACTATAGTTATGAGCTGCTCTAGCCTGTGGGTTGTGTACATTCCTGCGTAATGGGATGCGAGGGATGCGAAGCGATGGTTCGACGGAAAGGAGAGGGATCATCGACGGGGGTCCCGTCGGTGTAGGGTTTGTCTCTGGAGGGATGGGAGGAGACTCAGCGGGTGTGTGATACTGACGGTTACGTGTTTGCAGAAGGATTTCTTCCTCACTTGTGAGGAGAATTGTACAATCTGTTGGATTGTTGGGGTTTAGGTATTGTCCCACCTGAGGTGGGGGATGTTGTGTGTCATGTTGGGTGTTTATCACACCTTGATGTGGAATAGGATTTTGTAGCATGACGAGAGGGGGTTGTTTCACATATTGTTGTGGTGCCTGTTGAGGGGCAGGCGGTGCGGGAGAATGGGGAAGACTACCAGAGTCTTTCAACCATTTGAAATCCACAATCTGGGGGCAATGATGAGTGTAATGGTCGAACTCACCACAAACGGTACAAGGGAATATGGTTTTAACATTGTTGTTATTTTTCCCTTGGCGTTTATTATTATTGCCCCCTTGGTAGTTTTGGTTCCCTTGGTTCTGGTTTCCCCCAGTGGGTTGGTGCTGTGGGGGTTGATTCACGCCTTGACCTGGGTTGTTGTTATTCCTGTTGCATCCTTTCTTCTTGGCATTTTTCGATGGATGGGTTGGATTGGTTGTATTCAACTATTCAAAATTTTGGTATTGTTGAACAGCAGAGGGTTGAACAAAATTCACCCCCGCATGAGGATGTGGGGGAGCCATGGGTTTTGGAGGACCAAGAAATGGGAAGTACGGATTTTGTGGTGGTATCGATCCATAAGGTACATAGGAAGGTATATTTCTTTCACTAGTACTATAAGCTGAGGTTGAGGGAGTACCATTGTTTGTTGAAATAGGTGGATGTATGGGAGGTGTCGACGGTGGTCCACTGATGGGTGGAGGTATAGCGACAGGGTATGGTTGTTGATAAGGGGGTGGGGGGTAATAAGAAGTGCCCCCATATGCCGGCGAGTATTGAGGTGTTCCATAGATCTGTGGTGGTTGGGGTTGTGGACCATGGTGAGTGGTGGTACCAATCAGTCTGTCTGCTGAATGAGACATCCCTGGTTTGTCTTGGCCAAATGGCACAGGTTTTGGAAGATCAGGAAGTACAGTGTATAAGTATCCTGACTTTGCATATATGAGGTCATACTGTTGGGCTTTACTGATGGCTTCCTCTTCAGATTGAGGGAAGGTGGAAGCTACATCCTTACCAAGGAGAGAGACAAGTGATCTAAGAAACTAGTCGAGACATTATTGCTTGGTGGTTTCTTCTTTGCACAAACTACGTCGCCTACACCACTCATGAATGTGGTCAGTGATATGTGTGGCTGAGGTTTGTTTGAAATTAGAAAGTAGTTTGAGACCATTGTCATGGCGAATGGGTAATTGGAAGAAGGTCAAGAATGCTTTGGCCAATGACTCAAAAGTTGTGTGGGACACTGATTTTTCTTCTACATACCATTTGGTCGATGGGCCAGTGAGTGTGCATTGAAATAATCGCAGCCTGATGGAATCATCCATAATGCTATTGGAGGAGCACCATAGGTGAAAGGTCATGACATGGTTGGCAGGGTCATCGCCTGCCTTTCCTTCAAACTTTGGTATGTCCGAAGGTAGTTTGGTTGGCATTGCAGGCCATGTGGGATCATGCAATATAGGATCATTGGTAAGTTTGCTGAGATCCGGTATGTTGAGAGAGGCAAAATATGGCATCTACAGTGGGGGTGTAGGATTAGCTCCGTCCATGGTGTGAGTGTGTTGTGAACTTGACCCTTGAGGGGGGCTAGGTGGGTTAGTACTTCCTCCTTGAGAGGAAGTGGGTCCCCTGCTTCCATGTAATGAAGAGCGAGTGAATGGATGACCTTGGAAGTAATGTAGAACCAAGAAAAGATGATCCTAAAATAGTAGCACTCACAGGAGTGTGTGAAGGAGGTGCTGATGAGCAGGCACGACCAGACACTCCCCCTAACATAAGAGGGAGGTTTAGCAAGCGTCATGAATGAAGGGGGTTATGTGGTTCCCCTATGATGTCAGACTAGCTGTGTGAATGTGTGCAAAGAGTGGTGAGAGTAATATAGAAACAAGAGCCTTTGTGTTGAATGTTTACACAATATATATATCCAAATCAAACTGTAATCAGATGTGCATCATACAT
>ML778856.1:1193505-1209420 GCA_009831015.1 Picea engelmannii | reverse complement strand
TCTTTGTAGCATGTGGGCATGTATGGGCCTGTTACAATATTAAGATGCGTTTGAAAAAGTAAACTAAGAGGAGTCCCAAGAAGGGTTGTTGTCCTCTCCTAAAGGTTTTAATGTTCTTAAGGGAGATGAAATTGTTTCACAATCTTTTTCTGATTCTCAAGATTGCTTGGAGGCGCGAGAGAAGAGCATACTAAGTGATTGTTACTCAACTTCTAGTCCCAATGCAAGTTAAATGTGATTAAAAATGATTTCCAACTTATCTTGTGAGTCAAAACAAGCCATCGATGTGGCAAAAAAAACAAAGAAGGGAAATTGATTTTATCCTCCTAAGTGCCTATGTGTTTTTTGACTAACCCCTTTATATGATGAGGGGACTAAGTGTGGTGCATTTTTAAAACATGCATGACATCATTTTTAAGAAGGAAAATGGCCTTCCCCATATCTCAACAACTTTACAATATGAAATTTTGCACAGATGCACGGGTCCCAGTGGAGACAGAGGCGCGTAGAGCACATGCGCGTGAATAGAGACAAGTCAACAGGTGCACGTGCGCAAAACAGAATTGTGAATCAGGCGCATGGGCGCACGTTGCACATCTATGGGCCTAAAAACCCATGCATATATGGCACATGAACGAGAATGAAAATCCAAATGGATTTCTCTCAATTCAACTTGGAATTGGCTGGTTGGCAGGTCGTCTTAGGTCTGTTAGTGCACCTACAAGTTAAACAAACTAAAAGAAGAGCAAGAAAAACCCAAATGAGGTAGGAAATTGATACCTTTCCCCAGTGGAGTCGCCAATCTGTTGCGCCTCTTTCGTCACCTTGGTGAGAAAAATAGAGGTGCTTGCAAGCTCAGTTGGGTCTGCTGAGAAGGACAACTGAAAGGAAAAGAGTTAGGGAAAGAAAATAAAAACTACAATTAAGAATTAAACTAAGAGATGCAATAAAAACTAAATTCATGAGAATAGGGACATAGAAACAAAAAGAACCATAAGACCCATGTCACCAATGTTTGAGACTGATCTATTAGTGAAAACAAAGCACCAAGAAGAAAGGGGACTACGAGTCCTTTCTTCCTCCAAGGGAGGGCTCTTGGACCCCCACTAGCTAGCTCTTCTTACAACAAAGAAAAATGGAAAATGTTGATGAAAGAACTCTTTACAAATCCACTCAATGGGTGAGGTGGATTGTCCAATGCTATGGTGCCAATATGCTCTTGACAAGGATGGAGTCCTCAAGACAATAGAGGCAGCATAACATTACTTTGAATTCCTTGAGAAAATGAGGTGCATCCATGCCTTTTTATAGCATTCATTTGGGTTATTTTTTAACTGCTTTGTACTGTGAAAATAGGCCAATTAGAGCATTCTTAGGTCTTTGACCAACCGACCAGTCGGATCCAGTCCAGATTTGAGGGTCAAATCGACTTGGGAGCTGAACCATAAGTGGGTGGGAGGCCGACCACTCTCATAAATGCACCGTTTAGCAGGTGCACGACGTTTTGCGCTAACAGTCACACATCGTGTGCCTGTGCACAATTTTTGCGTTCCTGTTCCGCGCATGCACGCGCGTACCCAATGTCTTCATATCGCTCTTCATTTTTTCACTACTTTGTATAGTTTTTTACCTTTTTTGAATGCTTTGGTATTAAGTCAGGTCTATGGATGACTTCATCACTGTTTGACGATGCTGAGTTCTTGTAACCATGTGCGGATGAAATTTCAGTGATAACAAATTATATGCTATATTCTGGGGCCTTAGAAAATGTGATGTCCCATAAGGTGATGGAACAACTCAGTTTGAAGACAACTCGAACATATGGGAATTTTTGTGGTATTGATTCCAACAAAATCAAGGTTTATTGTCTTGTGGAAGATGTTGAAGTTTATTTGTTGGATTTTTCTCATATTAGCCTCATTATGAACATAGTGGTGATTGACATTCCAAATTCTTTGTGAATGATTCTTTCAAGAATTTGGTCTGCTACTCTTAGGGTTTTTCTAAGTATGGATCTCACCCACACACATATTCCCATGGGGGGTGGTACTTTTGATATTCTATACAGTTGGGAGAGGGTTGAGAAGCATGTGATGGATCCCAAGAATCATAATTACACTAATGAGTGTGACTTTGATGTACCTTGCCAGATCATAGAGTATGATCCATGGGACCTTACTTTTTTGCAGGAAGATTGGATAGGCACGATATTCCGAAGGATGGATGAATACAAGGAGAATATTGTGAAGTTCCAAGGGAAAGAACCAGGGCCTAAGAAGGCTATTAAATATGCAGTCAACGCAGAACATCCTTCCTATCCTTACATCGAGAATATACCTTACATCAAATATTGTGAAGGAAGCCTTGCATTTATTTGGGATAAGAGGAAGGGAAAGCCTAAATATGATCAAAAGGATGATGACTCTTGGATTGGACCTTACATCATCAAGAAGAAGTTTGAGAAATATAAATACTACTTGACAAGCTTGGAAGGTAGAAAGATGTCATTACCAGTAGATGAGTCTCTTCTTTGGCCCTACATTCAAGGCACTTGAGTTCTTTAGGGCCCAGGCCCCAGGTAAGTAGGTAGGTCATCTTGCTTTCTTGAATTTTCATTTTGATTGTTCATGATATTTTAGTTGCATTTCATTTTGATTTTCATTTTTCTGTACTTACATATTACATATTTAGTTTAGAAATAAAAAAAAAATGGACAAAGGGTGAGTAGAGCCACCCTAGATTTTACGGTTTTATGTTTTAGTGTAGGAATAGGTTTGACCGGGACATGTTGTTGATCTCATGCACTCTACGATGAGTAAATGCCCTCGAGTAGGAGCCAGTTTTTATCCCCATTTCCATGGGATAACTAAGGAGATGATGTCTTGATTCCCTTAGGTTGCATACATGAAGTATTGAGACATAGATGACTGACAACATCCACTTGCATAGACAAAGGCCTACCTCACCACCACACATCGCATACTCATCATGATGGCATCCACCACACCAGCTTGCTTGAGGAAGAAATTGGGTCTTTCTCCATGAGGTACAATCCAGGTATTATGGTGAGTGTAATTTCAATATTTCAGGCATTTGAGAGTCTTTCATTTACAGATTCTTTTGATTATGTAACATTTTCTTGGAAGTTATGATATTTTCCTTGTTTCACCTTGGTGGTTGACATTGTTCCCTAGTAATTGGTCACCCTTAGGAATGGATTTTCTACTGGGAGGTCTCCTCGACAATCCATCATTCCATTCTGATCATACTCACCACTTTCCACACTTCATCCCTTTTCCTCCTTATCTTTTGGGATTTTCGGGTGTACTAACCCAAGAAGGGATTGTCCCTCGTTTCATGTGAAGAAGCGGTTGAAGGCCCAGAGGGAATGTAGATGGAAAAATATAAAATCAAAATAATAACCTTTAGATGCTGGCTCAAATAGGTCTTGATAACAATTAAATTTCTCTCCTAAAAATTCAAAGACCTGTAATAGAAAAAACATATATAGAAATGTCTTACTAGTTGAGGGATCTACACAAGTGTCTTACTGGTTGGTTTGTAGTGGTGTTGGCTTGAAAATTAGCATAATTTTGATGGGGAGAAGCCTTGGATTGATTAAATATACCCTAGTGCACAAGGAGGAGGTCTTTAGATTCCCAACGATTCACCTCCAAGCTCAAACGACTTGCTCAAATTTCCAAACATTGTCCTAGAAGGGGTGGCATCATGCCTTTTTAGGGATTTTCTCATGTGAAAATTGAATTTAATGTTGTAAAGGGGAAAAATAAAGGGAAGTGTCTCCCTTATTTTTTGTTTTACCCTAATTTAAGTGGACAAATACTTTTTAGGATTTTTTTACAAATAAGGATCATTTCTATTTAATTTTTATCATAACTCTCCCATTGTGAGAAGAATACTTGGATAAAATTTGCACCCCTATTCAGAAAATTCATTCTCTCTCTCTCTCTCTCTCTCTCTCTCTCATGATATGGTTTATCTCTTTTCTTATGGATTGGAGTGGTGTTCTTTCTCTAGGAGGTTTTTTCTCTTGCTTTGGTGTTGAAGAATGCTTGGCAACAAAGGTCTGTCTTGGAACTTTTTGGAATTGTTAAGGAAAATTTTCACTTTGTTAAGTTTCTTTCTTGTTCCATGGTTTTTATTGTCTAGATCCTTGCATACATATAAGCGAATATACACCCTCCACCAAGTTTTATCATTGTTTTTTTTTGAAAAAACTATTGCAAAGGTTGTTAGGAGGAGTAATAGGGCTTACAGCCTCCTAGACTTTACCTTGTTAGGGTTTCTATTTCAAGGGAGTAAAAGGGATTACATCCAGTAATATTTAGTAGTCCTAACTTAATAAAACAAAGAATCCATAACCCATTTGGCAGGGCACTAATCATTTATTTCATTGGAGAAATAAATTAGTTGCATTGGTAAACATAATTTAGAGAGATATTGATCTTGTTCAAGTTGGAATATTTTCTTGATTCTTTAAGCTTGATAAGACCTCTAGGGAGTCTTGATTGGCCTAGTATACTTTGAGATATAACTGAATAAAATATATATCCATTAGGGCTGTTTCAAATCACTCTATATATTTAAATTTAACTTGCATATCAACCATGGAAACTTGCTACTAAGCCATCAATAACTTTCTATTGCTAATTGGTGAATTTTTTGTCGGATTACTTGCTTGTTTTAGTGGTTGAAACTTGTTTCTGTATAAAATATTTTCTACAACCACTTGGTTGTTACAAACATACTCCAAAAACTTCATACAAAATCCCCCTAATACCATTGAAGTTTACGCTAAAGTATTGAGAACTAATCTACTTGTTTTATGCTTCATTTCTTAGTAAATCTTTGATGCTTTGAGTGGTTAAATCTATAGTAATTAGCTTTATTCCTTGCTGATATATACTCTTGATTACTACTATATTTTGGGACAACAAACTTAACTTTCTTTTCCACTTAATATTTGAGCTCATTTACTTGTCTCTTGTTGTGTCTCAGGAAGGTAAACCTATATTCAACAAGTAGTCAAGCACTTGGAAATAATTGACCATATTTGAGACTCATTTCCAATCCATTCTCAAATTAGTGGTTTGACCTATAAGGGTATCACCTCCATAACCTCACTTTCCATCTCATTTCCCCCTAGGGTCACCCAAGATTCCCCCCTTGTGTTGGATTTATACTCCACTAAAGCAAGGGGTGTTAGTAAATGAGTAACACCTCCAGGCTAAACCTAGAATAAAATAGGAAGAAATATTTAAAAAATAAAATAAATGAAAAAGAAAAAACATAGTACACAGAAATTTCACCTTGCAAACCCAAACTGGGAAAACCAACATTCCTTGAGTGTTCTTCTCTCTTGTTTTCTTATTCATTCAGAATAAAAGTTTACATGCCTAACCTTGGTCCACACCTAAGACACGATCAACATCATACCTTATTGATTTACACAAGAAAAACCGTGTAGCCCATTCATCCTACATATGCATGACCAACAACCTCTATGATTATTGATTATCAATTAGACATTCTTTCATTAGATTTTACAACATTACAAGATGCCTTATTTATAGGATTTACCATAGGAAAAACCCTAAATAAAAGGATCCCAAAGATGGTTACATATCCACGTTGATCATTGGATACAAATTCTGTGAATCTTGGGATTGTGTTACAGTCGACTACCAAGTCGGATTACCAATTGACTACTAGTCAACCTTCATTCCGTCTTCAGTCAATTTCCACATGCCCCCCTGTCAACCTTTTTTTAGTTGACCTCTTCAACTTGTAGTCGATGTCTTCAAATTCAATTTTATTGGGTCGAACCACCTCGACCTTCGACTTGTTGTGGATATCTTTGACTTCAAATTTGCCTACTCAAAAAACCTCTACCTTCGTCTTGTTATTGATTCCTTTCACTTCGAATGTCAATGGATCCACCTCAACTATACTTTCAATTCAAAGAATATAACAACCCAACACACTCCCACTTGTTATTGTATTTGTTGAAGACGAGATATATTTGAACTCTCGTTCATAGACTCAGGGAAACAATGCCCATTGCCTCTCTGCAGCAAGAGAATTTCACAACACTCACAAAGTTGGTCAAAGAGTCTACTATGTTTTCCAATGTGTTTACTTTCTCCAGCATCACCTTGTTACTTTCCACCATGTCTCTAACGAAATGGTATTGTACATCAATGTGCTTAGTCTTGGAATTGTAAGTTGGGTTCTTTGCCAGGAATATTGCGCTTTGACTGTCGCAACTTATCTTCATAGATTTTTTCTCAAACCGGATTCCTGAACACAACCCTTGCAGCCATATTGCTTCTTTACTTATATGAGTGGTTTCCATGTATTCAACTTTTGTTGTTGAAAAGGATACAACCACATGTCGCTTACTCATCCAGTTGATTTCTCCACAAAACATTTTTAACAAATATCCACTGGTTGACCTTTGTTGATCCAGATCTCCAATCAAGTTGACGTCGAAAAAGACATGTACATTTAATTCACTGTCACCTTTAGGTATTCCCTGGTAGCATATAGAATAATATATTTTTCCACACAAATACCTAAATACTCTCTTGACAACTATCTAGTGCTCCTTCCCATGTGTCGATGGGTATCTAATCAACACTCCCACTGCATGGGAAATGTTTGGTTGAGTGAAGAAAATCACATACATTAGACTACCAACAAAAATTGCATAGGGAACACATGCCATGTCCTCTTTCTCCTTCTGTGTCCTTGGAAACTATTCAGTAGTCCGCCTTTATGCCACGGGAATTGGCACCTTCACATGTTTTCAATCCTGCATGTTGAAACATTTCATGACTGTTTCAATATACTTCTTCTTGTTCAACCAGAGATTTATATCTGCTCGATCTCTCTTGATCTCCATTCCCATAATGAAGTTTGTTTCATTGAGATCCTTCATGTTGAACTTGGAGGATACATGATTCTTCACCTCCTTGATTGCGTTCATATTGTTTCCAATCAACAACATGTCGTTGGCATACAATGCTACATATATGAAATTCCCACCTTCTTCTTTGGAATATATCATTGATCAACTTTTCTTCTCACAAACCCCAAGCTAAGGATGTATGTGTCAAACTATTGGTACCACATCCTTGGTGATTTATTTAAACCATAAAGGGATATTTTCACTTTTCACACCAAATATTTATTTCCCTTTACTACAAATCCTTCATGTTGTTTCATGTAGATTTATTCTTCTAGGTCCCCATGTAGGAATGTTTTCTTTACATCCATATGTTCCATTTCTAGATAAAATGATGTAGCCAGAGACATTAGTACTCTAGTGGAATTTGATTTTGCAACAGGGGAAAAAATATCACCGAAGTAGATTCCTTCAACTTGGGAATATTCTTTCTCTACCAATCGAGATTTAAATTTCTCGACTTGATTTGTTGCATCCATCTTCTTATTGAATACCCATTTTTTATTGACATGATTTCTTCCACTAGGTAAGTCAACTAAATCCCATGTCTCATTCTTGCGCAAGGATTCCATCTCTTTGACGATGTTTTCCTTCCATATTTTTCCCTCTGCTGAGTCAACTTCCTGCTTGACCAACTTGCTCTCATCGTTGATGGAAGTTAATAGGAATGTAGAATGAAATTCAAGCGGACTATACCTTTTGAATGGTTTTCTTACTGGCTCCAAACTCCTTACGACCAGGTTCGTTTCTTCCACCTCTTCTTCTAATTCACTCAACTCATTAGAATAATCTTCTTCATTCCTCAGTTCAAACTACACCTTCTCTGGATTATTCTTTGTTTGAACAATTTCTTTAGGATTGAACTTACTTTTGACTTCTCTGAAAACCACATCTCAACTGTACATTGTTTTCCTTGATGCAAGATCCCAAAGCTTATATCATTTCATCCCTTCTTTGTATCTAATGAAAATACACTTGAGTTCCTTTTTGTCCAACTTGTAAGGTCAACCAAAAGGAGTCACCCTCTATATTAAAATGAGGAGTTCCCCTCCATCAACAATTCCATAGTGACTACTTGCAACCATTCAACTGCGAAGTATGGGATCCTCTTTTCCTTGGGAATATGCAAAAATGCATCACATACAAATACTTTTAGATGTGAAAATTGAGGCTTCTTACTTGACTATACCTCATGTGGAGTCATGTCAACTAGCACAGACGAAGGAGAAATATTAAATATATATTTTGCAGTGCTGACTACCTCCACCTAGAATTCTTGTGCAATCCCAACACCACTAAGCATGCTCCTTGCCTTGTCCATAAATGTTCTGTTCATTCTATCAACAACTCCATTTTGTTGTGGGGTATATGGTGTGGTATTTTGGCTTCCTATGCCACACTACTTGAATAAATGATCAAATTATTTTCCACGGAATTTGCCACCATTGTTAGTTCTCAACACCTTAATCTTCTTATTTATCTAGTTTTATACAAGAGATTTAAAGTCTTTGAATTTATTGAAAACCTTTGATTTATTCCTCAAGAAATATATCCATGTCTTCCTGAAAATATCATCTATGAAGGAGACATAATACATGGATCCACCAAGTGAAGGAACCAAAATAGGGCCAAACACATCACTGTGAACCAAATCTAGAATCCTCGTTTCCCTTATCACTCCATATGGGAACCTCACCTGACTTTGTTTTCCATATATACAATTTTCACAAAATTTTACTTCTAAATTACGTTCAAGAAAATATTCGACCATACCTTTGTTATGTAGAGCTCAAAAATATTCGACCATATTTGACCAATGTTCCCATCCTCTCATGCCATAGCATGGTCGGGTCAAATTTATGATGACTTGTTGAGTTGGATTGAATTGAATCATCCCGAGTTGAGTCGATTCGATTAAAAGTCAAGTCTACTTTAGGAACAATGATGTTGTTGCATCCAGTTGACTCAAAATTCCACAATAAATTGTATAGGGTTCCAATACAAACTCCTTTCATTAATACCATCACACCTCTAACCATATTGCATGAATCCTTCTGAAATAGAGTGTGCACCCATGCATCACTCATCTTAATGATAGATATCATGTTTATGAGAAAACCTAGAATGTGTAGCACACCTGGAAGGGTTCTGCTCCTCCCATCTTGTAGTATCAGTCACACTCCTCCCCGTCCGACGGTTTTGTTTGTCAAGTCGTCCCCCATGAACACATATCCTCCTTCATATTGTTCAATTCACAAAACCATTCCCTATGTGGTTTCATATGATAGGATTCTCCTGAGTCAATAAACCAAACATTTTGATTCAACCATGTATTGGTCGATGTCAAGTACACATCACCTCCCTTATCTGGAGTCATATTTCTCTCAGTCAACTGCTTCTCATCGGATCCTATATTGACTTCAATTGCATTCGACTTGTATTCCTTTTTGTAATTACTAGCTTTACCACATTTCAAACATATTCCCGTCGACTGAACATGGGATTTATATCTACCCTTCGACTTATAATTTCTATTGGATAATTTTCCTTTATCTTTGTCAATCAATTGACCTCTCACCACTAATGCATATTTGGTCAATCCTTCCATGTTCCTCCTTCTCATTTATTCTGACAACAGATAAGAAACCACATCCTCTAGCACTAGTGTGGTTGTATTACTTCCAATAGCCATGACTAAGCTATCCCAGGAGTCTGGAAAATAACATAATAGGTTGATACACATCTCCTCATTAGTGATCTTAATATATACAGACAATAACTGGCTTAATACGGTATTGAATGAGTTTAAATTCTCAGTAACCAAAATTCCCTCACTCATCCTCCAAATATATAGTTTCTTTCTGAGAAACAAGTTATTTACCATGGATTTCGACTGGTACAAGCTTCCCAACTTGTCCCACAATTTATTGGCCAAACTTCACCCTATACATTCAACAGTACTGAATTTGCAAGACAAAGTCAAATCGTATTCCTTACCCTTCTCTTGAGTTTCTCCCATTCTTTTGTCAATATACCTATCTGCATGGTACCTGGACATACTGATGTACATTGTTCTCTATCTACAAGGATATCTTCAATTTTAAGCTTCCAAATCTCAAATTTCTGGCCATTGATTTTTTTGATCTCTATTCTTGAGTTGCTCACCATTATTTAACATAATATTTAAATATTTATGACTTACGGCTCTTACTGAACCTAGGGTTTAGCTCATATCCAAGGTTGTTAAACCAAGATCTGATACGACATGTTATTAAACCAAGATATGATTCCACATGTTAGGAAATTAGGAACACTTTCATGCTAAACCTAGCATAAGAGAGGAAGAAATAGTTAAACAAGAAAGTAAATGACAAATTAAACACACAGTACACAGAGATTTTACCCTGGAAACCCAAAGCAAGAAAACCAACATTCCTTGTGCATTTTTCTCTCTTGTTGTATTATTCATTCAGAATAAAAGGTTACATGCCTAACTTTGGTCCACACTTAAGACACAATCGATATCATACCTTCTTGATTTACACAAGAACAAACCTGTAGCCAATTTGGCTTAAATATACATGACCAACAACCTCTACGATTATTGATTGGCGATTATCCATTCATTCATTATATTTTACTACATTACAACACACCTTATTTATAGGATTTACAGTAGAAAAAAACTTAAATAAAAGGAACCCAAAGATGGTTACAGATCCACGTAGATCATTGGCTACAAGTTCCATGAATCTCGGGATTCTGTTACAGTTAACTACCAAGTAGGATTACCAATCAACTACTAGTCAGCCTTCATTTGGTCTTTAGTTTGTTTCCACATGCCCTCATTTCAACCTCTTTTCGATTGACCTCTTCAACTTGCTGTCGATGTCTTTGATTTTGAATTTCCCCGGTCAAACCACATATACCTTTGACTTGTTGTTGATATCTTTGACTTCAAATTTACCTAGTCGAACCACCTCAACCTTCGTCTTGTTGTCGATTCCTTCAACTTAGACTGTCAGTCGATCTACCTCAACTAAAATTTCACTATAAAGAATATAACAACCCAACAAAGGGAGGTTTTATCTAAGGTAACAATGGGTAGAGTCTCCCACAATTATCTCCATCTTGTGGATTTGGTCAGGTTTTCCCAACCTACAATTTGAGCAATAACAGGAAACACAAGTTTCATTTTTCCTTTCTAAACTTTGAAGTATGATGCCCTATTGGGCTCGCTATTTTGGACTTCACCCATCAAAAACCTTCCTTCTAAATGTGACCTCCCAAAATTTATTTTATAAAAGAAAATATTTGTGAGATATGACGGATGAGAAGGACCTCGATTGATCCAATGACTCGTTTTTTCGGGCTTCTTCCATTAGGATTCTCTTCTTCATACTTCAATTGACACCCTACTTTGGGAATTTTTTGAAACCCAAATTCCAATGAATGGCTAGGATTGACCCTTGATATGTTGAATGATCCTAATTCATTAAGATCACAACATCAAACTCCTCCCTTTAGATTCACCCTTATTCCCCACTTCAGGATTGAATCTCGATCATTGATCCTCATGGTTGAATTAATATGGACCATCGATCTGCAAAACTTCATAGCCACCCTCAAACATATAGGAATTCAATTTCCATGCCCAAATTTGACTCTACAACCTGTAGATCAATGGCAGAAGTTTTCTTCTTTGATGGCTCAGAAGGACCCTTATTGATCTGGCGACTCTCATTCTTTCAGGCTTCTGCCATCAAAATTCTCTTCTTCAGACTTCATCTAGTGCCCTGCTTCAATAAGTTTTCAAAACCTGACTTTTGATGAATGGCTAGGATTAACCTTCGATACGTTGAATGATCCTCGTTCATTCGGCTCACACCATCAGACTCCTCCCTTCAGATTCACCCTTATTCCTTTCTTCAGGATTGAATATCGATCATTGATCCTCATGATTGAATTAATATGGACCATCGATCTGCAAAATTTCATAGCCACCCTCAAACACATAGGAGTTCAAATTCCATGGCCGAATTTGACTCTGCAATCTACATATTGACGCCATAATTTTTCTTCTTTGTCTACTTTGAAGAAATGAAACTCAGAATGTGCTCGTAACTTGGGGATTTCACTTATGTTCACCATTTTTCCCCCAAATTCACCACAAGACCAAATCTACAACGCAAAATATGCTCAATTCGTGCTAGCACCTAGCCCATACAAGCTCAATGTTGAACCTTGAGCTGTGATACCATCATATAACATCCCCCAACTTAACGAGGGAACATTACTCTCGAAAGTACACATAAAATGAATTTTTCTTCCACTAACAAGATTCAAGTAGCTTACCAGCTATGAATTATTCCAATTTACAACTAGATTATAATATCCATAATTAAATGAAACTACATCATTCTAAATAAGTGTGAATGAATCTAATAAAACATCTATAACAATATATAAACCATTCTCATTCACATAGTAAATGCACAACCATGAAGTCATAAATAACTCATCAAAATAGATAAGCATTTATCTTTAAAATAAAGTTTGTGCAACCAAATGCCTAGGAAGGATGTTTCACCCAACCATAGACATGTTCTTCCAAATATCAACAACAAGTGACCCCCAAGCTGGGGATAGGAATCCACAAAAGAAGGGTGCCTCTCATAGTCCCCTCACAACTCAATATCACACAACCCACTAATTTTCTCCTACAACTATCCCGAATTTCCTCCAACTCTCTCCCTCTTGATCTTCCCAACCCAAAGAATGTACCTCTTCACTGCTCTCATTCCATCAGGAATCCCATTTGTTTATCAGGGTCTCTATGGCTTATGTAGCTATGAATCTCTCTGCTAGGAACTCATTGGAACTCACTTCCAAAAAAAACCACCAGCAAAAACAACAACAAACACTTATTGATATACTGAAACTCACCTAGGAGTTCACTCTTCAGGCCTGACAACCTGTTTCTTCGATTTCCAGCTCTGAAATGCTCCAAAAAATGCTCCAGCATGCTCCATAATTCATCCATCCTTGTTGTTCCAGCTCCAAAACTCTTATTTCTTGTTCTTTTTTATGTTCATGTCAAAACTGAATGTGAAAAAATTGTTTGTTACTACCCATACGATTTGCCTCTCTTTCCCCAAGACAATTGACTGCTCACTCTGCCCAATGTTGATTATACCTCAGCCCCATTCTCTCCAATAGCTATGGTATGTGACTCTCACACGCACCCTATGACAAGTATTCAATGATTGGGATCTCATACACTCAACCAGAAATATAATTTTTCCCCAAATGATAATAAAAATTCAGAAAAGTGGGTTTGAATTAATACCCATAAATTATTTCTCCTTTGACCCCTCTTTGAACTCCCTAGGAATTACCCCTCTCTTTTGGATTAATTATCCCCCATCTTTGTCCATATCCCAACAGCTAGTATTACATCATATTCATTTACAATTCAGGAAATACATTTCACATTTACATTGCTTGGCCATAGCCACATTTATATCTACATTACGCATTAATTAAACCAGGTATTATAGTGTGGATGTTACACCTAGATAATTATCACCCCACACTAGGAAAAGGCCACCATGAGTATGAAGAATGTTTGGCACTACATATACCATTAAAGGAACCTATATCTGAATTGGAACGTATCAATACAAGAACACTGAAGCATGGAGTTGGCCCAAAAATAGGAACATCACTGCGACAATTTCCAGTTTTCTTTTGAACTATTTATACCACTTGCTAGAGCCATAATATTTCCAACCAATTTGAATTTATCCATGAATAGAGATCCCACTAACTATCAATTGAGCAGTTCTACCAGGCACCAGGTCTATTTATTCTAGGAATAACAGTTCAACCATAAGGTCCCTGCATCCATGGCCTCCCCTAGAAAACATGTGATTTAATAAAGGAAAAAATTCATGCATATCGCTTGTAGTCCCATGGTGTCATTCTCACATCAGTTTTCACTATGAAAGAAAATTATGGGAAGGGGACCCAATGTAAAATTGGTTACCAAGATCCCTAGCCTCACCAAATAGTTTCTTGAACTGTTCTTTGAAGTTCATGTGGTTTTCCAACTCTCTTTTTCAACATCTATTGTTCTTGTTTCCATGGATTAACACCTTTGTTGAACACAACATATGCATTATATGAACTTCCCCCTCCATTGGTTGTAGTTGTGCTTCTCTTCTTGGATATCAACCAAGCCAATCCAGACAGAAATATAGTGTCGTGCATGTCCGTTGGAACAATTACCCCATCTTTGTGATTTACAGGTTCCCGAGTAAATGGGAAAAGTTCTAGTTGTAGGACTTGGGATAGATACTACTTAAATTTATGGAATACACGATGAAACATGCCCATGCTTCCCTAGTCTAGAAAATGCAAAAGAAGAGAGACGATATCATTCTAGACAAATGTACACCAAATCCAGTTGCTACCTCCGGGATGACCTTACTCATTCCAAAAAAAAATCAGTGTTGTAACAACCACCCAGACATATGGTTTTCACTTACTCAAACAATGTGCGAGTATCCAACCTAGCCACATTCACAACACTCACAATTCAACATATCATGTTACTAACTCCCAACATGACATGAAGGAGCACCACCAAGACAATAGTGTGTGAAACTTGCTAAGTACCAAATGTTACTATTAGAAGTCTGTAATAGAGTGCAATTTATGGAAAAACAGTCCATCCTGCAACAAATTTCAACATTGTCCTCGATATCTCTTCTTGTTGCTCTATAATACTAACTAGTGCATCAAGTGATGGTGTTAACATATATAAATAAATAATATCATTTTGTTTCCAAATATTTTTCTCCTTTGAAAAATAAGCATTAAACGACAAGACAAGTACATATTAACAACAAAATATCCATGGTCGAAAGCCATGCAACCATTGCTCAAATGAGCAAAGTACATAATACATTTCTATGAAATGTACTAGTCTACCTTTGTATATGTCGTTCTTTTCAAATAAAAATAATCCAAACTCTAATTTTGTTTTGCAATCTAGCGCATATTTTCTCAATTCAATGGTTATCTATTATAATTATATATGTTTAATACTTCATCAATGCACTACCAGCAAATACATTTTCCATTCAAATTTAATAGAGGGTCGGAACGTCTATGTAATTCCTAGATCGTCTCTGGTGGGAATTTATTCACTTCACCACAAAACATTCAATATGCACATAAATTGAAGTTGTGCACATCAAATCTTGAGAAACACTGGATTTCCAATTCACTATAGATATAATAGTCATAGATGAAATATGTGCTTTCGATTATATGAAGTACCATGAAATATTGATATATATTGTTGCATTTTCATATAAGTTACCAAAACAAAAGGTTGTTGCTTGTCTAATTGTTACAGACGTACCTTCTCTTGGGAGATTGTTCTTCAATTTCTTATCCTGCATTGCTTGTCACTTCTTTCTCTCCTACAATTACTCTATTTTATTTTCATGTGAAATCAGTGCATCAAATTCAATGAATATAAAAATAAATGCTTATGTCAAAACCGCATGAAATACACAATATTGACAAACAACAAATGAATAGTACACAAATGAAATTAAAAAATGTACCTTTTCAATTTGTGTTCCATGTTTCTTTATTTTCCCTATTCTTCTTTTTGACACCAGTGATTGTTTCGATGTAATGCACATTGAAGAATTCAAACAACAATACAGATCAATGGCAGAGATATGAAAATAAAATGCAAATTACCAATATTTTATTTTCTCTATGACCATGATATCTACTATATCAACTATTTGAAATGCCCCACACAATTTCTTGATCCAACACAGAAACAAGAACTTCCTAAATATGTAACAAGAATATGAAAACATTTTTTTTTCATTTTAGTTTAT